>VZRQ01007680.1:917229-1004882 GCA_013397975.1 Machaerirhynchus nigripectus | reverse complement strand
TTTTTTTTTTTTTTTTGTTCTCTCTTTCTTTTGGATATTAAAAACACTGCAGATATTATTTCTTTCCCATCCTGTCCTGCCCCATTTGGCCAAGTAAGTTCTTTGAAGGGATACACCTGGAGCAGTATCTCCAACTTCCCTCACAGGGCTGCCCCAGGCCCGAGGCTGTATGGCTCAGGTAGGGTTACTTGGATGGCTCACATGGGAGCATTTTCTCCCCAGTGCAACATTTTTGGCTGAAAACTGACTTCTTTGTTGCCAAACAGGTGGCATTTCTGTGAGAAATTTTTCCATCAAAACCCTCAAAGGCCTGGAAACAATGTGGTGGAGGACATAGATCTGTTATCCCTTGGGAAGTTGCACCGATGCTTACGAACCCCTTGGAGGTGCCTGAATGTCACCTATGTGGCCAAACCTGCGTCCACCTGGCAGTGGGACGTCTCTGCCTGCTGCCTTCCCTGTTCCATGCAGCCTTGGCCACCAGCAGGTCTCCAAGGAAGGGTTTGGGTCCAGCCAGGATGCCCCTTGCCTCTCCTCTGCCTCCCACCATGGGCCTGCTGCAACCACAGTGTTTGGGGAACATTTGTGGTAGGAACTGGGACAAAGGTTGGTTTTACCAGAGCCATCACAAGGAAGAGCTTATCCTCTGTCTTAACAGTGCCAAGATAGTGCAGGCATTGCACCAGCAAGGGCTGGAAATACAAATTAGTTTGCAAACTGCCTTGGCACCAGCCACCAGCACTGGACCAATTCTTGCAGGCTACAAGAACAACAACTCTGTATGAAGCTTGGGGAATTTTATTATTTTTAATATTCTGCAAACAAAAATGACCCCTTAGGTGGGCAAATGCCACCTCATCCTCAGGCTTCTCACCAGTCACAAACCCTGCCCTTGGGGGGGTGTATCACAAAACCGCTGGAAACCTCAAGGAGGTGAGAAAGCTCGACTTGTTTAGAGCTCCTCTTCTGCTGGCTGTTGTGTTTGGGAGAATGATTTATTATCTTCTGCCTAATTGCTTTGCTTCCCAGCCCATTCACAGAAAATGTGGGAGTTGCACCAGCCTGCCTCCCTCCCGGGAGTGGAAATGACAGTGCTGGCAGATGACATTTGCAGGGGTTTTTTTGAGGGAAGGGAATTGTTCCTTTTATTTTTTGTTTATGAAAGACTGAGAAAAGTCCCTCTGTTTGCAGATTGATCTGTTTGCTTTAGTTGTGTCCCGCTGGATTGATTTCCTGGAAATCAGACACAACTAGCTTTGTGGAGGAGACCTCTTCCGTGCTCTCAGCATCAAGCTTGTTCAAGAAAAGAGGGAATGCAAACCTGGGATAATGGCAGGCAGAGACTGCTCTTACCTCTGCACTGCCAGGCCACCAGCCCTCACCATCTGTGCTGGACATGGCATTGCCCATGGAGGTGACTACAGCTCCTTGGTTCTGCTTCTTCCCACTTCCCCCTTGGGAATGGCAACACATCCTAGAGACAGCTCTGCAGACTCCTTCACACGGTGGCTGAGCTGAGGGGATTAAGGATATCTGTGCCTCTTTCCAGCTATCTCACAGTTTGGGGTTGAAGAAGACATTTGAATTCTTCATTTTTATTTCTTTTTTTTTCCTCAGAAATACAACATGGGGGTTATTTTGGCACTTGGAAGGGAGGCACTGCCATTGCTGTTGCTGTTATAATTGGTATTGGTATTGCTGCTTGAACACCTCCAGGGATGGGGCATCCACAGCTGCTCTGGGCAGCCTGTTCCAGTGCCTCACCTCCCTCAGAGTGAAGAATTTCTTCCTGATAGCTAATCTAAACCTACCCTTTTTCAGTTTAAAGACATTCTTCCTTGTCCTGTCACTACAGGCCCTTGTAAAAAATCCCTCTCCATCTTTCTTGTAGGGCCGTTTGGCAACCTATTTCGGGATCTTCCCAGCCCCGCCTCCCTGTCCTGGGACATCCTGGGCTGCAAAACCCTTCTCTGTCCTGGGCCTGTGTGGGCAGGGGAGGGTAGCAAGAATGTCCTGATTTGCTCAGCCCAAGGTCTGGCTGCAGAGCTGGCTTCAGCGCTCGGGAGCTGTTTCTATCTGTCCTAGAGGAGACGGATAGGGCAGGTTTTGGTTACTGCTGACAAAGCAACCCAGGATTTCTGCTTTGTACCCAAGCCTGGGTCTCCCTTCTCCTTGCCCCTGGAGCAGCACGGGTGTGCAGCCACTCACCTCTGCATTTGGATTTTTTCCTCAGCAATCCCATGTTTCACCAGAAGGCTGAGATTTCAAACCCCACAAGTGAAACGCAAGCAGGGGATAACCACAGGATGGGAGCCTTGCTCAGCGGTGGCCCCCGGGTGTTTCCTGTGCTGCTCTCCCCATGGAATGTCGGTGTGAGCTGGGGCTGGCACTGGCTGTGGGGCAGAGGGCGTCACAGGGCCCCTCCAGCCCCTCGGAGCTGGCTCCTGCTGAGAGGCAAACCGAGGACAAGCAGCGGTGTAGCCACTGAAGCACAGCAGGTCCACGGGAGCTGCAGCCTCCAGGTAAAACACAGCTGGGGCTGGGAAAACAGGAGATGATGGAAACAGCTAAAGGCACTTGGCAGCCTTTTGACTCCCAGCAGAAATGTTCTGTAATGTTCACAGTGGAAGAGAAAGAAATGTTGCAGAAATAGGGAAGTAAGAAAGTGGTCTGGGCTGCTGCTGAGCAGTGAGTCTGTCAGGGGGGATGACTGCCTGTGCCTGTGCCTTTCTGGACAGATATTGCTGAACTGGTTCCTAAGGATGCCCTGGGATGGGTGTTGGCAAGATCTCCAGGCATTCCTTACTGCTGGAAAGACCTGCTCTCCGTCCAGCATTTCGTTACTGTTGGAAAGACCTTTCCAATATCCAACCCAACCATTTCTCCCTTCTTTAACCCACAACAGCCGTGGTTCAATCCATTTTTCCTCTCAGGCCATCTTGTGAGCACCAGTGGTGGTTGTCACTGTGGCTGCTGGCAGCTGCCCCCCGGGCACCCCTCTGTCCTCTTGAGTCAGGGGCTTGCTCTGAGGTGGCTTTCTGGCAGCTGGACCACGCTGGAGGGGAGAAGACAAAGCGAGAAGAAGAAGAAGAAGTAAAAGCCAAAAAACAAGGGTGAGGACAAGTGGTAGCAATTTGCCTCCCAAGTTGCTCATTCCAAGCATGCTTGAACAGTGCCTTTGCATAACGTGCAGGGCTATATTTGTCCGTGAGACAGAAAGGGAGAAAGAGAGAAAATATTTTTCCATTGATGTCATTCTTGCTCACTTTTTCCTCTAAGAAAATCAATGTCCTCTCCAGTCCTTTCCATTCCCTTGCCCTCCGCCCTGCAGACTCACAGCCCTGCCCCTCCTGAGCAGTGGTGTGCTGGATTCCTCTTGCTAGTGATGGTTGGAGCCTTTGGCCCTCCAAATCTCACACCTCCATGGAATTTCTTCTGGCTCTGCCCCTGGCAAACATCTTCTCTCCCTCCCCTGTTTCAAATCTCCCTGTTCCTCTACCTTCCCTCCCCTTCAAACTGGAATGGGGAATGGAAAGCCCTTTCCTGGGCCTGGTTCCCAAGGGTTCCAGACCAGCTGCAAAGGAGAAGCTGTGGTGGGAATGATGGGTGATGGTGCCTCTGGAGGGGTTCTAGCACCCCCAGGCAGGTGCTGCTCTAGACTAAGTGACTGCCTGTAGGAGCTGGGGCAGCTTGGATGTGATTTCAGAAGGTGCATTTCCCAAGGGTTATTTCCCAGGGTGCATTTCCCTCATCAGCTTCTCTGAAGGCCACCAGAAAGCCAAGAGCAGTTTCTCGATCTCAAATAGAAACTTGAAATGCATGTATTTCAAGCAGATCCTGGTTCCTGATCCTGGGATGTGCCCTCCTCCCTTGCTCAGGGAGATGTTCAGCTCCAGGAATGCAAGTTTTTCTCTAACAAATCAATGTCCTTGAAACATCTAACATCTTTTAAGCATAGCCAGGGGAAGTTTTTCCTGTGAGAGGCAAAAATGATCACAAAATTGTGATTGAACTTGATTTCCTTTTTGGCTTTAAATCAACCTGACAGCTGGAGGATTTTGTATCACCCAAGGAAAACTATATGGTAATACTGACATTTCTTATTCCCTAGGTGCTAAACCTTCAAAAATGCAAAGCTGCAGCTGTGCAGTTCAAAAAGAGATGCAGCACATTTCTGTGCCACTGTTAGCTCCACGTTAACTTCTTCTGGAGCAAAGAGATGCCACTGCTTCCCTCAGCAAAGCCTTGGGGACCCAGGGGCAGAGGACAAGCAGCAGCGGGGAAGTGTTCAGGCCAGGGTCTCTCCTTGCCTGCTTCCCCTGGGCAGTGGAGACACCTCTGACCAGGGAGTGGCAGAGTTTGGTATCTCAGCAGAGCACGGTGGGCGATTTTCGTTAGAATTTTGAAGTTTGGATTTGGAAACAGATGCCAAATAGGAAATAGTCCCAGCCCAGCACAGACCAGAGTTAATGTGAAGGTGTGGTGCTAACTGGTCGGCCTTGCCAAAGGACCCAAACTCCCAAAAGGTGCCCAGAGCTGAAGTCTAGCCCTGACTGTCCTGTCAGGACTCACATGCAGCTCCTCCCTCCCACTTTAACTGCTGCCTGACCTGCCCCTTCCTGCAGTGACAAGGAGCTGGACTTTGACCTCCTGATTCAGCGCCAGAAAAGTGGGTTCAGTGTTTGGTTACTAATGCCTGTTGGCTATAACCCTGGGGAGTTGGGCACTGTGCTTCCCTTGAGATGTCCTCCCTAAAACTGTCATCCCCGCTTTCATGTGTTCAAAGTCTCTCCTGTTTATTATCTGTTTCCCTCAACCTCTCGTCTGTAGTGCTTCATTTCCAGGGAAGATCAGTAAAGGAGTTAAGCTAACTGGGTCCCAGGGTGTCTGTAACAGCGGCCCTTCCATGGCCTTCCTCTTCGGAGGGTTTGCATTGCGCTGTTCAAAAACACTCCAGAGTGTTTCAGGGCAAAGGCTGTTAGACCGTCTTCACCCACTGATTTTTTCCTGTGCTTCTTTTTTCCCCCCTAAACAAAATTTATGATCCAGCTCGAGTGCTGGAGGGCTGCTTACAGTAATGCTTCTAACAAAATTTATGCTGAGATCCCCTTCTGCCCTGCCACCTAGTCCCTCTGGTTTTCCTGGAAAAACAAAACAGAACAAAACAAAAACCCCACAAAAACATCTGTGAAGCCAAAGGTTGTATACCAGCAGCCAAAGCCCCATCCCTGCCGGTTATTGTTCTTGCGAGCCAGTTCACATCGAGCTTTCTGGTGTGTTTGCTCTTGGACTGATGGGGCTGCAGATAGAGAGGGAGAGCAGGAGCAGATCTCTTCAAGGTGGAAGAAGCAGTCCCTGTGGGAGGCACAGAGTGGGCGGACCAGCAGAGCACTGCCCTGATCTTTGCTCAACATCATCACAGTCCAAGGAAAATGGCACAGTCAAGGGCCATGTGCTCTTGTGCAAAATGTCCCCAGGGTTACTCCAGGAATAGATGAGAGACCTCCCAGGAAAAGAACCCCTGAGGAGCTTTCCTGGGTGGACTTCCCTGCCTGAAGCACTGCTAATCTGGGAGTGGGATGCCCACCAGCCTGGAGCACCCACTCAGCTCACACAGCCGAGCTTCCCTGGGCCCTGCATGTGGAGCAGCGGCAGGAGGCCGTCGCACGTGAGGGCAGGACAAGGGACAGAGATTCCCAAGCCACAGCTGGAGCTCACAGCTGCAAGACCTCCCTGCTGACAGCGATGAAGCCAAATGTCTGTATCCTTTCCTGGAGCAGCAAGCTCCTGGTGGTGGGTCCCGTCAGTGTGACAGTGGCTCTGCTGTGATGGAGCAGGACAGAACAGCCCAGGTCACAACCAGCACCAGGCCTCGCCTCACCTCTGCTCCTGTTGGTTTACCTCGCCCTGTGAGGTAGGTACGAACAAACAGCAGAGAAAACACTCTGCTCAGCCTTTTTCTGAAGCAGAACGGATTACTCTGGCACACAGCAGCTCCACATAATTACTTGGGATGGGAGCCACTGTTACGTGGAGGCAAAGCTTAGCCCAGCGAGGGCTGGAGGCAGCCACTGCCCAGGACTCGCCATGCCAGGAGCTGTGCTTACGCCCTGGACACGTGCATGGACGCACACACACACACACACACACGTGTGCCCAGCTGCCTCCTCAGGGCCCTCCCTGCACATGCAGCCATAAATGGATTCCAGCATGAATGCATGAGATTTGGGAAAAGGCAGATTAGGGGACTAACCACAGGCAAATGCAATTATGGAAAAGTAGTCCAATAAATAGAATAATGCTTTCCCACCCCAGCAAAGGATTCCAGCCAGGCCTTGAGCAAATTTAGGGTGAGGGGAGATTAGGCACTGGACATGGAGTTTACCAAAGATCTGGAAACAGGACAGGGCATGCTTCTGAGGGAAAAATCCCAACATCCTTACCTGCATTGGTGAGTGTTTGCTTGGATGCTGCACTGGGCCAGGCTGGCCCTTTTCCAGTGTGGAAAGCCAAGGCCAGCACTCAGGTAGGTGCCTTCTCCCTGTCCCCTGCCACAGCAGCAAGCCAGGGCACGGGCTAAGCAAAGATCAGCCTTGTTCTGCTCTCTGGCCTGTCAGTAACCAAGTGACTTTCCTTCATTTAGCCACGCAAGGTGAGGAAGAGCTTATTCTGCCAGCATAACTCCACCAAGCATGGGTGATCAAAACATGTAGGACTATTAATTTCCCATAGTTATTAGCTAACCAGTAGCAGATTTTTTTCCACCTTAATAGTCCTGTTCATTGGCCAGGGGAAAAAAAAAAAAAAAAAAGAAGGCTCCTGACAATCTTGCGAATGATTTCACGTCAGCACATGCTCCATTTCCCTTGTAATGTCAGTCTCACCACTGCACATCTACATGCCTTTTAAATACTTTCAGGGATGGTGAACCCACCTCTTCCCTGGGCAGTCAGTTCCAATGCTTGGCAAACCTGTCCATGAAACCTTTTTCTTAATATCCAACCTAAATCTCTCTTGGTGCAACTTGAGGCCATTTTCCCTTGTTCTATCAGATTTCATAAATTTATAACGGCAGAAATCTGACTACAGACAGGAACACTGAGCCCTCCTGTCCAACCAGATCAGCCAGCAAACTAAAGAGCCTGAATATCAAGGCCAGTCGGGAAGAGCATAAAAGGTGGCTTGGCTAATGCCAGGAGGCCAGTCAATGGACCTGAGCAGCTGCTAACCATCCTTTCCTATTAACTAATTGTTAACACAGGGGCATCAGCACTTCCAGGGTTTAGTACTGAGATCCTGCTACTCTCCTCTATTGGCTCTGAAGGTGCTGCTGCCACCACCCCACCATGCTGCACTAAATCTAACCCTGCCAGGAAATGGCTGCCAATTAGGGCTGTTCCCCTGTTGCCAATTGAGCCCAATTGAAACGGGAAAAGAGTTGTTCTTCCTCAAAGAGAAAATAGGTTTTGAGAAAGGCACTAACTCAGACGTTGTTCATCTGATTCCTCTTTTTCTCGTGCTCCTCCTCCTCATCACACAGATCCAGACCAATTAACTAAACCTTTTGGTAGGAAAGCCATGCTGAACCCAGAGTTTGCTTGCTCCAGCCTTGCTCTGCACTTGGACAGCCCAGGGCAACCCAGGCTCCCCACCTGCTGGGGCTGCACTCTGGGATACAGACTACGGACGAGATGCAGCACCCAAATAGCAAGGGCCTGGCTGATGCACCAGCTGTGGGTGAGAAACAGGCCCAAACTCTGCCTGCTAAATGCTGACAAGGAGAAAAGGAGGCTCAGAGTGGACTTTATTGTGCTCTGCAACTACCTGGAAGGAGTTTGTAGTGAGCTGGGGGTTGGTCTCTTCTCCCAGGTTACAGGCGACAGGACAAGGATAATAGGGAGAAGTTCTTCACCAAAAGGGTTTCCAGGCACTGGAACAGTCTGCCCAGGGAGGTGGTTGAGTCACCATCCCTGGAGGTATTTAAAGACACACAGGTGTGGCACTTAGGGACATGGCTTGGCAGTGCTGGGTTAGTGGTTGGACTCGAAGACGTTAAAGGTCTTTTTTAACCTAAATGATTCTATAATTCTGTGATGCTCTACCAGGAATCCCACCTTCTCCCCTTCAAAACCCACTTAAAGGTCAAAGAGAGATGATTTTTTATTTTTTTTTTTTTAAATAAGTACATTTTCTGATCTTCTTGCCTCAGAGCTCACACACTGTAGCTGGGTCACAGGCTCGAGTTTTGTCCTGGAAGAGGATTTCTGAAATTAAAAGCTGAGCAGGTCACAGCATCCCCTAAACTGGATCCCCGGGCCAAGGCCACCAAAGTGCTGGATCAGGCCAGCTGAAAGTCTCCTGGCTCCAACAGCAGACCCTGGGAACGGTTTAATGCCTGGAACTAAGTTCCTCATGAACAGGAGGGGATGCCTTTGTGCATGGAACCCCCTGGTTGATTCCTCTCTGTGAAGCTGCCCAATCACTTTTCAAAGCTCTGCAAGGGTTTGGCAGCCCCAGCACCCGACAGAGATGAGCTCTACCATTTCCAGGCCATGGAAAGCAGTACCTCATCTGGCCTATTTGAACACACCAGCAAGTGATTTATCTGCTGCTCCTGCTTCTTCTATTACAGGACAATGACTGGTCTTTTTTATGCACCTGCTCTCTACCATCATTGTAAGCAGCTCTTCTCCGGACTAAAATATCCTTACATATTTAATGATTCCTCAACCAGGAGCTGCTCAGAAGACTTTGGTTACCTTCAGTGCCTTTCTCTGTACATTTTTCTACTCTTCCGTGCGTGGAAGGAGGTGGGTGCAGCACCTTCAGGGCAACCCCTGCGGTACCAGGGCTCTGCGTTCGCGGAGGAAAACACTCTCTTTCTCGAGAGGGGTTTAACACCTCCAAAGCAAGCTGTGAGCGCGCTATTCCTCGCTCGTGGTATTCCCAGTCTCACCGACAAGGCGCGTGTAGCGTGGCGCCTCGGCTGGAGGCACTCGCCGGTTCGCAGAGCGAGGAGCGCCGGTGCGGCCGGGGTGCGCAGCTCAACCCCGCCATCTGCAGCGCCCGGCCGGAACTGCGGCCGCACCGCCGGCCCCGGCACGTCCCGCCCGCACTCGGGCCGACCACCCCTCTCTTCAGTAACCTTCCCGGGTGAAATTCCCGGAGGCGAGAACAGGAGAAACAGGGCTCGAAGAGGAGTGAATATACTGTAAATGAGATAAAAAGTCTTTTCTCGAATGGTTAAGCAGTTAAAACCCCTGACAAGATGAGATTAGCCTCTGGGGAGTGTCTGCTTATCAGCAGTACAGGGGGCGTATAGCTGTGTTCTTTCCCAGAAGTTCTTACACAATCTATCCATTTCAAGGGGGGGAAAAAAGTGTTCGTTCAAATGCTTCGCCCAGGAAATTCCAATTTGCCAAAGCTTTGCTTGCCTTCAGTGCTTTTTTCATGAAGTCGTAGAATGGTTTGGGTCGGAAGGGACCTTAAAGATCAGTCCCCTGCCACCAAACCAATTCTCCTGCAGGTGTGTCCCTCTGAGCCACCCCCAGCTGGATCCCACCCTAACTCCAGGAGCTGTCCTAATCCCCACCCAGATCTCACCACTTCAGTTCCCTGTGCTGGAGGAGAACATTGTGCTCCTCAATCTGAACTCCTGTATTATACATGCCATGGCACGTCCCAGGATTAATGAAGTCTTCATTAAATCAGAGCATATCTTGTCAGAAAAAGAGAAACAATCTGTTCCTGACCTAAAAATTTCTACCTCTGACTTTCTACCACTGGGTACACTTGAGTCTCAGGCCTCTGTAAAGGCTCTTCCATTGTTCAGTCAAAAGTAAAAGGGAGTTTTGGAAATCCTGTCCCCTTTTTAACTGACTTGCTGTGGAGCTAGAGAAGGAAATAATTCTTCCATGCCTTGGTTGATTGAACAGAATCAATTCATCCATAAAGTGTCTTGAAAGCCATGAACATCTGCATAAAGGCCTCATGCCAGTTATTTTTTTGTTAATGCTATGTTAGAAGTACATCACTACATCC
Organism: Machaerirhynchus nigripectus; assembly: GCA_013397975.1. NCBI lineage: Eukaryota > Metazoa > Chordata > Aves > Passeriformes > Dicruridae > Machaerirhynchus > Machaerirhynchus nigripectus. Next base: position 994,841 of record VZRQ01007680.1, on the reverse strand, counting down.
AAATAATCAAAGGCTCTTGCTCAGTATCTCATGCAAAATTCCCATCTCGGTAACAGCAGCCTGTTCATTAGAGAAATGATTTTTTTTTTTAACATGTGACTCATGAATCCCTCTAATGTAGGTCAGTGGGAATGTGTGTCAATCCACCACCAGCCTGGCAGCACAGAGGGCACATCCTGAGGCACAGCCCTGATGGCTCAGTGATGATACCACAGCCTCCTGAACCTCTCAGCAGCTTTGTAAGCAGCTTCTGGCCCTTGCCTTTCTCAGTTTGGAGCTTCCAGCTTGGCAAAGCAAAGCTGTTTGCTCAGGCTGCTGCCTCTTGGATGTGACTGATGTCCAACAGCATGACCCTCTCCCAACCTCGGGAATGAGGAGAGTAATAAGGCCTTAAAGTGAAATTGCACAAGGGTAAAAACCCAGAAATTATTTTTACAAATGTGGTTTAGTGGGAAAAGGCTTCTTCTATCCCATATTCTGAATTTGGCTTTGAACCCAGCCCACTGTCTAAGAAGTGCCTGCAAGGCCATGCCTTCACGTCTCAGCAGCAGAGCTGAGTGATCACAGATGTCTGCCTTTCCTAGGACTTGTTCACATGAAGTGAACATTAAGTAGGAGAGCTGGATCCGTCGCCTGCTCCAGGAGCTGAGCCAGAAGTGCTGTTTCCCAGCATCTGTTAGCATGAAGCTGTCAGGTGAGCTCTGTCAGTGCCTGGAGGGACACGGGGTTTGTAAGCTCTCCAGGTTATCCCGGTTGGCACCAGAAACAGGGCCAGAGCCTGCAGGAAACAGACTCCCATGGATGTGGTGACCCAGGTCCACATGCAGGAGTATGCTGAGATCTCCTAGTTTGCTTGGCATGACTTTTCCCAGGCCCCATGGTTTTGTTCCAGGGCAGTGAAACACAGAAACCTCCCCAGAGCTTCTCTGCAGTCACCTCTGGCACAGGCTCTTGCTGGAGGGGTTGGTGCTTGCACCAGCAAACTTATGAATTTGCCTTTGCTTCCTTGTACTCAGGCCCATCTATGCCCAGCTTCTTACTCACTGCTCCTCTTTCTTTATTCCAGCCAGGTCACGGAGTATCCTCCTGCCCCATCAAAGTTCAGGGAGTTTCTGATGCCTCCTTTTGGGAAGGAGGAATGATGCCAACCCCTCCCCAGGCCAGAACCGACACCCAAATGAGGAGTTTCCAATGCTGAGTGTTACAAAGACCACTTAGAATCCAGAATTCCCTCTGCTGCCTTTAGTGAGAATTCTGTCTGGCAACCAGTGCCCAGATGAAAACATCCGGGTCCACCAGAGCACATTGCTCCTTTTGGCTTCCTCGTATCTTCAGCCTGATGTGGAAGGCTTTGTCCAAGGGACTTCTGTGGTAACCAGTGATATCTGGGAGCCATGGGTAAGGTGTCCAATTCATCTTCTAAACTTGATTAAACATTGTGCTGGCCTTCACTGATTACCCTAAAAGCTTGAAACTTTATTTTTTCTAATTGGAGAAAAAAAAAATCCCTTGGTTTCATCTGATATAATAATGAAAAGGGAAGCTTTTATGCCAGTGTCTAAGAGAAAAAAAGAAAGTATCAGAAAAAGAAAAATCTGGCACCCACAGCTACAGTTTTCTTTTAACCATTCTTCTTGCAATCCAGTAACATCAAGACAGCCTGACAGTCTCAGTTTCATTTCACGTCTCCTATCACCTCTGAGTTCTAGAGCATGTGGGATGCTGGTTTGAAAAAAGACAAATGAAAACCAAAAACCCAAACAACTAGACACATTAACATTTCCACGGGTCAATGACTGTGTTTAGGTCTTGCAAATCATACACACCGTTGGTAAGCAAAGCACCTTCCTGCTCCATGGATGGAGATGTAGCTTGTGTCCCTCAGAGATAAGGAGAAGGGGTTTTAGGCCATGAGATCCAAGGGTGGTGGAGAAGGTTCACCCCACAGCTGTGCCTCCCACCTGGTCTCGGGATTTCTCCCTGGGTGGAGCTGGGAACCATCATTACAGCCCAGCTCCTCAGCATCAGGCAGACAAAACAGGCAAAAAGGACGGGAGGGTGGATATAAGACACAGGATGGGCAAGAGCCATTCCTCCCACTTTTCACAGCAATATTCCTGCAAATTTTTTATTGTGAGAAAGCTCTACTCCACTAAGCTGCTTTTTCCCTGATTTCAGGCTAGAAGATCATTTGCAATCTGCTTTTCTGACTCAAAATGCTTGTGGGATATCACCCTAGAGAATACACATTCTATTGAATACCAAGCACCTTTCATACAGGCAACAGTATTCCCTCCCTCTCTCCATGGCAGGTATTTCAGCTCAGACCCTGGGAATGCTTCAGGAGATGCATTCATCATCTGGCTGAATAATTCAGTGTATGGAGATGATATATTTCCTCCCCTTTTCTTGAATGCATTGCTTTTAAATGCATAATACTGTTTGCACAATAATCTTTCATCTCCCACAGCCAGCCACGATACAGAGGCATTTCTGTGGCAGCTTTGCCTTTGATGCTGGATGGCATCAAATCTAATGGATGGCATGTAAAGCAAGGAAATAATATTTCCTCAAGTGGAAAGCTGTATGTATTATTTAACCAGCACCAGCCTTACATGGACCAGTTTTTCTCTCAGGGAAGGGACATGGGCTGCCTCTCCCAGACCTTTGATATCCCAGAAACAATGCCAAATTTTCTTGAGTTGCTACAACAAAGATCCTTCCCATGGCGGCTTAGGGAAGGAGGGGCAAAGGAAGGACTTGGATTTAAGTCTTGCAGTACTTCAGCCCTTCCCAGGGGCTCTGTGAGGAACAGGTTTTCTGCCTGCCAAATGCTGCGAGCAGTGAGACAAGAGCTCAGGCCAGGGAGCCTCTAGATGTCACTGCCAGGCAGCAGAAATGGACCCCAGAGCCACAGCGGGCTGGGGACACCCGGCCCAGGCACAGCTGGCGGGCAGGGACACAGGGTGGCAATGGCCAGCCTGGTGGGGGCACTGGGAAACCTGCTCTGAAGAGGCTGCTGCGCTTTGGGACTGCCTGGGCATCCCCCTGCCCAGGGCTGAAAAGGTGCAGCTGTTGCAGGGTGGGACCAGGTGCAAGGAGTGTAGCCAGAAATGGCAGGTTCAGGTATTTCATGTAAGGAACTGCCAGGTAAGAGTGAAATGTTTGAGCTGCAGCCCTGCAGCCAGGAGATCCTAAAGACAGGTGCTCAGGCTAGGCTCAACAGTGCCAAATAGAGCTGGCACCCCCCAGCAGAGAAGGGATCCCAGCATCTGTCTGTGCTCCTGCTGAGCCACCTGAACACAGGGAGGGGGTCTCTCTTGACAGAATTTCCATTGCCCCCTACTCAGAGAAGGACAGGTACCTCTTTTGAGGAAGGGTCACCATCTCGCTGAGGGCAGCAGCAAGAGCTGAGTGCTCCCAGGCACTCCTCCGTGCTGCGCACTGGAATACCAGGCCCTCACTGCTGCATCCCTGCTCGAGAAAGGCCTGTGAGTCTGCAGCCCATGCTCAGGACATTTGCTGTGGCGTGGCATGGCTGTGCCCTGCTTTGAGAAATGCATTGCATTAAGAAACAAAAATAAAAATCATTAGTGCATACCACAGAGTGCACAGGCCAGTGGGCTGCTCACAGCCAGGGTCAAAGCCAGCCTTCCCCTCTCCAGCCATGCATGTGGTTATGGAATAATGAGCCTTTTTGGGTTTTTTTTAGCTTGAAAAATGTTATAGTTATTCTGTATAAATTGCAGCAGCAGTTTCTCTGTGAGAGACCTGAGGCACAGCAAAAGGTGGAGAGGGAGGTTCAGTTACTCCAAAACTGGCCATGGGACACCCCTGGTCTCCAATGCCACAAGAGCAGGATGTGTTCAGTGAGGCGTGGGCATCAAACCACAGCCTCCAAGGTGTCTGAGCAAGCCTTGGTCCATGCTGCATGCTCAGGAAACAGACCCTGTAGGTAAGACATGTGAGAACTTCCTCCTCTGTCCATCTTGGCATGATGTGGGCACAGCCTTTGCCAGGCAGATGTAAGACACGGGGCCTTTGGGTCTCAGGAGAAGGGCAGCAAACAGCAGGGCTTCAAGATTACATCCAGAGATTACGCTTGCAGGGTCAGCTGTCACCACTTCTGCACCAAAGTCCTTCTAATGCTAATGGTTGGCTTAAATCCTACCTAATTTCATCAGCTCTATATCCCATCTCCTGTGCTAGGGAGTTCAGCACCACTAATCTCATCTGCTTCAGCCTGCTTCTTACCCTCTCAAGGGCTTTAGCCTCATGAAGGTTTAAAAATAGAGCATTTGTTTGAGGTCCTTCTCTTCAGTTCCTAACAGCAGATTCTCTCAGGGCTTTTCAGACTTGTGTCCCTGAGGACTAGGAACTGATTTTAATCAAAAAAAATTAGAGATGATATTATCATAATTGGATGAATCTCAAAGCCTTCACAAGTGCCAGAAACCTCACGGGGCCCATACTCACATTTCAGAGCTGGCAAACACAGATGAAGGGGCCCAAAGACTTTAATAGGGGCACCATCCCCATGAAGTTGGCCTTCACAGCCTAATCACACACAGATGAGATGTAGAAGTTTTCTCTCTTTATCTAACACCCCACTGGTCTGAGCTGCCCTTGTTTTCCGTGTTGGCCCCTGTATTTGTGAAATGTATTAAGCTTCTTGTTGCTTTTGGAAATAATTGTCATGGCTGTATTACGGCCAGATCATTGCTTTTCTCCCTTACTGACCCTTTTTTTTTTCAGGCTACCAAACACCCTTGACTTTGCTTGTGGGATGGTTAATCAACAAGTCTGTCACAATGATGGATTCCTCCTGAATTGTTGCTTAATTAGCTTGGTTGGAGGTATAAATCAAGTGGAATACCAATTCTTCCAGTGCCACAGACAGGCAGCCATGCTCAGCTTGACAGCAGTGAGTTATTACTCTGCCCCAGTGCAGGATCAGCCTGCAGGCACCAGCCCACACACCCAGAGGGGACATGGGTGGGTCCCTGAGAGTGCTGGTGTGCACAGAGCACAGAGCCACGCACAGCTGGGTGAAGGGCTGGTGGGATGGAGCTGAAGGTGGGCTCTGCAGGGGCTCTGTGCCTGGGGACACCGCCCAGAGCATCATCCCCAGCAGCTGCTCACGGGGAGACTACTCACGGATCGCTGATGTTTCTCACCTGGGGTGCCTGGTGCCTGGTGCCTGTGCCTGCTTTTTAATGACGAGGAGACATTTCAGTCTGTGGCCAGACTGAGTTATGAGACAAGGATCTTTGCCTACCGACAGGCAGAATTGCCTTCCACAGAAAGGCAATTACGCATCGCAACAAAAGGAGAGGTAATATGTTGGCTGCAAATTAAGATTTTTAAGATTGATCTTAATGGCTTGGTATTTTTATAGATAAGACTTTCACACAACAAGAATGTATTTAAACCAGTCGACTTGAACTGAATTTTGCAACTTTAGCAGAGATGACTTTTCTGTAGCTACAAAGACCTTGTTCCCAGCAGGTCTGAGCCATCTTGAGCAGCCCTGAACTGTGTGGTGGAAATCATCCAGAAGTACTTCAAGTTTTTTAAGTACCCTTTTTGAATTCCCAGGCTAAGCTACACAAACCTTTCTCTGAAATGCTTCTACTAATAAACCTTTTTAGCAAAGCATATTTATTTTTCCATGGCCCCCTTTTTATCTTCTCTCTTTGCCAACATTTGCAGAGGGCTTAATTAGGAATTAATGATTTCAGGTGAGATGTGTAAGTCCCACCTTGGAGAAGGAGTGAGTTCGTTCAAAAATAACTGAAAAAATATTAAAATAGTCTAATTTTACTGATTTCCCCTTCCTCTCATTTTCAGTGGAAGAGTGGGTTCAGTGGCCCCTCTTGCCTAGGACCTACCTACATGAGTGATGCTCTCCAAGCTGCTGAACGAGGCACTGACACAGACTGACCTCATGATAACAAAGATCCGGGTCTCTTCTTTACCTTGTGATGTAGTTGTTGCTCCAGTGTGCAACATCTTCCTGCCAAATGGGTAAATCTGGTGTGTGGATGCCTCAGTGGAAACTTGTGCAGAGGGTCTGGGTGAGGCACGGTGTGAATTATATTGCCATGGCAACCCTGGATTTCTTTCATCCATCGACATTTGCATCCTCCTTTTTTGGCATTTTCACAAACAGAGTCTTCAAAGATTACTTTTTTTTTTCAATAGCTGAGTGGAATAGATCACTAAATTTGCTGTTATCGCCATGATAAAAAAAGTATGAAGATGAAGTTCATGTGTGGGTACAGAAAGGTTACAGATATTTTGCAGGTTTAAGTTAAATTTTTGAGCAGAAATTATGTCTGGAGAAGCCCTACATTTTTAAAGACCTCAGGACAGAGGAAGAGAATGCAGTTCAGATAAACCTGTCTATTCCCAGACAGTCCCAATATAGATTCTGGAAGTCAGAAAAAAGCACTGAACAATCTGTTCTGTATCTCTAGTATGCCACCCCACAACTACAGCAAATAAAATGGAATCCCTAGAGTTGATGAACTCAAAAATTCTCCAGACTTTTTTTTCTAATTTATTAATAAAAACTATAAAGAAAATCAAAAAGCTTCGGGCATTATTTATGAATTACGACTAATTTCTTCAATCATTTTCTGGCACTTATAAATGGCACACAAGAAAATTAAGCAATAATTCAAATACAACTGTGTCTTAATTGTTTTTGTACAATATCTTTGTATCTTATACACTCCTTTCACACAAAAGGCAGGGATCTGTTCTTTTTTGCAGTGGAGTTAATGGAGCTGTTCCTGACTTCTGTACTATTTACAGGAAGATGAGAGGAGATTACAGTCAACACTTCCAGCTTGCCCAGACCATTGAGTAGAACCAGCTTGTCCATGGAGTGCTTTCATTAGCAATTCTTCTCTCTGCAAGGCACCTCCAGCTTGCCTGGAAAGGACTCTTCATCCCAACATCTGAGTACCACCAAGCAGAAGGACACCTGGCTTCACTCCTTCACAGTGGTTTTTCAAGAACTCCGTGGATGGCTTTTGTATGGGATGGCCCTGGGCACTGTTCTGCTGAGGAGGAAGAAAAGCCACCTAAAACAGAGGTAAAGAGACCCACTTAGAGCACAGCCAGCTTCAGGTCAGCCTTCAGGAATCACTAATGGGAATATTTTTGCCAAGAGGATTTCTTCAGCGAATGCCAAGTGTGTTTTCCCACATCAATCACAGTTTGTTAGGCTCCAGTTTAAACAGTTCTGGTCCTCTGAGGGTCCTGTGCCATGACTGCCCAGGCTCCAGCTGCAAGTGTCTGCTAAACTGCTGAAGTGAACTGCTTACAAACACCCTACAGGCAGGATTTCATTCCAAACTGGTAAGTGAAAATTATGATTAATTACATATTCCCAGAAGTTATGATCAGTTTATGAATGATTCATGAAAAAAAAAGAAGATGACTAAATAGACTATGAATATAATTTGCAAGCAATAATTTAAGCAACTTCATCTCCAAAGGCAAGGTCCTTCTCATATTTACCTAATGATAGTCTGCAGTGCAAGTGCTGGGTACAGTTGTTGTGAATATTGTTTCCACACATCAACACATCAAAATGCAGGTTTGCACCGTGCACAAAAGGGCAGGCTTTGAAACAAACAACTGTTTGCAAGCAGAGCTCAGGGCGGTGAAGGCATCACAGTGCTGAGTGCTGAAGCCCAGCTCCTGCCTCAGCTGGACACACTGGATGCAACCAGGAGCCAAGAGAGAGGAGCAGCTGGGCACAAATGTTGTCCTGGAGTCAAGGTGGAAAGACACGGAGCCATCCCTAGCTTGGCTCTGAACCTGCCATGCTTTCTCCCTGGGGGAGTGCAATCTGCACCCCAGTTTTACATTTCCACTTCCAACTTCTCACCAAAGCTGGCATCCAAAGCAAGCTGCCTTCAGAAACAGGGTGTGAGACACCAGAGATGCTCTTCATGTATTATTCATTATTGTAATTCCTGTCTATACGAAGGCTGATCTGGATGCAGTCCGTGGATTTCAAAGAATATCATGGGTTTGAGTTTTTCACTCCGTTTTTGGACCAGGCTAACAAGGAAAGTGTCTGACTTTGCCCAAGGATGCTCCACAAATTCCTGGGGTCAACTGCCCCTCCACCACAGGTTTTCTCTAAGGATTGGGTTTCCTCCCTGTTTTCTCCCCAGTGACAAATGTCTGGGACCAGCACTAACACTTTAACACTGCAGCTGGAACAGTTGCATCACAGAGGGTTAGCAGAAGCACAATGGCTGAGATGGTTCTTTGATGTATAAACTGCACAAGTTTTACAGGGAAGGGCAGAGTCTTTCATGAGAACCAAGCAGCAAAATTGGAAAGTCCAGAGGAAAAAAGTCCTTCTCTAGGCCTGACATGAAGCGAGCAAACATCAAAAGAAGCACAAGGTAGGGACTGTTGTTCAGAAGGAAACCAAACCACATAATTCAGTTAAAAATGTGAAATCAGACTGACCAAGAATCTAAGTGACTTTGTATCTCCATCTCTACCTGACTTTACATTGGCTGCAGCTACGTAAGATATGCAGAGGTAACTGCCCCCCTCAGAAGAAGACAAAAAATGAACTTATGCTTGCTCCTCTATTGTCTTGGTTGGGGGCAAGTGGCTAGCTGAGCCATTGATGGTCTGCTTGACTGGTAAGGTCATCAGCAATTCCCCAGAAAAAATAGCCCAAGGTCCAGTTCCCTTTGCAGCCCCTCTCATGCTGCAGCTCTCACCCCTTTCCCTCTTTCTCTCACAGCTCCTTCTCTCAAAACCCCCCACAACCCCAGGCTGAGCTTCCTGCAAGGGCCCCACTCACATTCACTGTGGCCACTTTAAGGGCCCCACCCTCTCTTGTCAGCTCTGAGGAGATTTCTTACCATGAGCTCTGGCACTTCTTTAGGTGTACATGACAAGAGTCAGCCACTGGAAAAAGGAGAAGAAAAGGTGCATTTAGATAGTGATGGTACAACAAGTATTCAGACATGTCTCAAGACCTTCAGGGGTGACCCAGCGACTGTAGTCCTTTTGTATTGCACAGGATAGTGAAGGGATTTTGGAACTGCCTCTTTCCCTTATTGCAATTCAGGCCCAGAAACACTTTCCATATGTTGTTTTCCATGACAAATTATTGCAGCAGCTGCAGCAGGAGCAATTGCTGGGAAAGGGTGGCACCTGCCTGATTGCAGGTGGAAGGGATAGCAACTTCTGAGAACCTGGCTGTCCTACAGACTACCCTATAAAATAGGTTCAGGTCCTCTGCTTGCAAACTGTGCTCTGCCCTTGGTGCAAAACAGATTCAATGAACGATGAGGCTCCGCACTAACCACAGAGTGTAAACAGGAGCTGGTGAGATTGTAAAAGACTTTTTTAAAAAATCCTTTTAAACATTGGGTTGTCAAATAACAGTCCCCAGACTGATAAAATGCAGTACTCAGGCATATCACCATGGAGCACAGCAGGATTTTTGCTTCAGACTAGCTGATAAAAAGCCTGATGTATCCCCATTCAGCCAGCTATCCTTCAGGCTGTGCTTTTAAGACAAACAGCAGCAGCAAGCATTTGTCTGCTGTTTCTTTCTGTAAAACCAAGATGTTTTGCAATTCAGGATTAACAGATGGGGCAGTAAGAAATGAGGGCATGTTGGTTTTTTTTTTTGTCACTTCCTCAAAGTCACTTTGAGCAGTGTTTCCAGCAATGACAGGCTGGTGTCAGGAAGGGAAGACTCTGTGCCTTGGCCAGGGATGGCCACCTCTGTGCACGAGTGGGGCCAGGGAACCCCAGGGAAACACCTCCCACACAGGATGTACCTCCAGCCAGGCAAAACCTTCACCACTATTTGCTGGGATAAAAGTCCTAGCAACATACATCACACATCATCTTTAACTTCATCCTTCTGCTCGCATGTGGTCACACTTTGGAGCTGGAGAGAAGAGAAGGAGCATTCTTACCTCCATTGCCGTCATCAAAATTTGTGATCCACCCTCTGCTAAGTTTTGGAATGCATCTAAGGGCAGAACAAAGAAAACCTTATTTCGTGAGGAGGAAGCAAGAATGCAATGCAGACATAAGGCTGTGTGCAGAGCTGCAATCCCTGAGCTGGGATGCTCTGCCTGGCTCAGGTGTCCTGCCTGGCCACATCTCATTTCCGTGCTGGGTACCCCTTCTGCCTTGGCCCTTGGATCACAGCCTGGGAAGGCATCCCAATTTCGGGGCCAGAATTTGGCAGAAGTGTAGGGACAGGCAGTGCTCAATGTGGCTGCTTTCATCTTCTCTCATAATTTGTTTCAATTGTTTTCCTGCCTGAAGACTGACAGGAGGACGGTGAACTAATGAAACACATCTTCCCACAGGGAAACTTTCTGTTGGTCCTTTTCCATCCTCCCTGGCAGTGAGTGATCACAGTGTGCCCTAAAGAAAGTGATTCTCTTGAACTCATTAGTATGCCTTGCAAGCTTTTTGCAGGGAATATAAAATGCAGATGCTGCTGTTATTCAGCTAGAGTTTGAAATTAACATTGCTGAAAGTTTGTTTTTTTTTTTGACAGAACACTTTGCCATCAGAAAATTTAAATCCATTCAAATATTGTTATTCTATGTGCATATTTATATTGCAATATGTCTAGGAGAAGTCTTCAAACCCAAGTGTTTGGATAAACTCAAAACACAGTATTTTGAGGGTTTTTATTTATTTTGAAATTACTTTTCTCCGAGAAATATGCTGTTATAAACAGTAATAAAAAGTTGAAACAAATTTAAGTATGTCTATCCTTGAATGACAGATTTCTCTGGGAGCCTGGAGTTTCCCACCCTGAATGGAAAAGACTTTGTAAGAGCACAAGTGTTTCGAAACCTGCCCAGCCTTAGCAAAAAGGCTGCTGGGAGAGGGTAGGAACAGAGCACAAGGGCTCTTTGCTCATCTGCCCCTTGGGAGGCCACCAGAGCTACCTGTGTGGCCCAGAGTAAGGAGGAAAGGTAGCACATCCAGCCTACACTGCTCTGGAAAAAGGCACAGAACAAGGAAATCCTCATGTTGTGCCCAGTCCCTTGACAAGGCTGTGTTTGCAGGGCTGGGCTTGCACCCAGCAGTCTTTTTAGGAAAAAATGGCAGCGCTGAAATTACCTCCTCTGGGCAGAGGTAAGTGCCTCTTTACTGCTTCATTAACTCCAGTTAAATAGAATTTGCAAAGAAGCTGCTGCTTTTGGTTTGGGTCTCATCTCTGGCTATCTTGAAAGGATGAGTAATGATTTAATGGGACAGATTTTATCTTCCCTGCTGCATTCACATCATCATAAAGGTTGACTGCCTTTTATTCCCACTTGGCACCCTTATTCTCTCCTGTAACAAAACTTGCAATGATCTGAAAAGTTTGAGAAACGCATTCCACATTAAACCCTCTGTGAAGTGATAACTGAAAGAGTGGAGAGCATTTTAAGATTCTCATTACAGACAGCAATGAAACTTTTAGAGACTCCTTTCCACATGGATGCAAAGGATTTGTCTTTACATTGGCACTTAAAATGTAAAAGGATCTTTTTTAAATGAAAAAAAATACAATGACACTAATTTAGGCATAAGAACTTTCATCTACAGTTAGTGACATGTATAATCACGACAAATGGGTGTTTACAAGCTTTTTTTTTTTTAATGAAAGCATTAAAATCGGGAGACGCTCTGATTTTACACCACTTTCAGAGCTGCTTCTGCTGTACTCCCTTGAAATGAGATTTTAGGCAGTGTCATCCAAGCAGATCTGCTGACCACTACTGGCCCATTAAACATCAGTGCTAAAAACACATGGGAGAAAATGAACGCTCATTTCCATGCACTGCTGAAACCCAGCTCATTCCAAAGATGGAATAAATTGCTGTGGAGATGTTTTAGCACAGGGGTCACACTTGCTGGCTTTGTTTAACTACCAATATCCCCACTCAAAATGCTTATTATTAGAGTGGCAAAAATTACAATTTTGTAAAACAGAATTTCATTTCCTTTCAGGCAAAATCTTATTTATAGCCACTCCCTCCTTGCACGTGCCAGACAATCGCTGGATGCAACACAGGGCATGGGTTTGTTTATCCACAGAGGATACCAGAACTTCTCCTTACCAAGAATCTGAGAGAGCTTCACTGAACTGAGAGAACTGAACTGCTCTCTAGCAGCCAGTTGCTCCAGTGGGCAGGAGATAAATCTGGCTCCTGGCAAACGGGCTGCCCAAAGGGCTGCCTGGGCCCTGCTGGGACTTGGGGCAGCTTTGTCACTTCCAAGCCATGCTGTTAGGCACGTATCATTGTGCCTTGTGTCGTGTCCCTCGTCCCCCGCCGCTGCTCTCAGGCGGGCTTTGCAGGCTGCCCTGCTGCCACGTGCCCTGGCAGGTGCTGGCACTCACGGGTCATGGTGTCCAGGCGGAACATGCAGCACACGAAGTCGGAGAAGCCAACCCTGCCGGCAGCATCGCCGTAGCGCAGCGTCATCAGGCGCAGCAGCTGCTCATTGGTGGCCAGGCCTGCCGAGGGAAGAGGACAGGGACACAGTGGGAGGAAATGTGTTGCAGCCTGTGCAGTTGTCACTGTGCGGTCTGTGAGACCCAAAACAAAGAAGGTATGCTGGTGGGATGGCCCACAAGCTAAGACAGCCCCCTGAGTTAGGGTAGGTCCCCAGGGGACCTTGCACCCAGCCTAATTATGTATGGATTTTCCCCTATTGAGATTGACTCCCTGTTCTTCCCCCCCCTTGTTCTATATATGTACCCCCTCTAGAAATTTCTTTTTGATTGTACCTCTCATTGGCCCCTGTCCCTTGATCCCTCCTTCCCTGCTTCCCCATTGGCCCCTTTGCCCTTACTCCGCCCCCTGGCCCTCAACCTGTTGGTCCTGATGCTCTGCCCGCCCACCATTCCCCATATATAAACCTGTGTCACGCCCTCCATCTTCGTCCTTTGTCCCTGGATCCTCCAACCTGCACTTTCTGTCCCTGGTCCTTCCATCTCCAATAAACCACACTCCTGGAACCCTCGCTCCTGGAACTCCAGGAGGGGTCCGNTGGTCCTTCCATCTCCAATAAACCTTGCTCCTGGAACTCCAGGAAGAGTCCACAAAGGACCCTTCCTGCATCCTTTATCGCCGGCTGCTGCATCTCTCTCCTGTGTGTGTGTGCCCCGCTCCATCGGGCGTGTGGGTGCTCACTGCCTTCATCCAGCCCCCTGTGCCGAAGCGCCTTCCCCGGACCGAGGACCTTTCCGGAAAGCTGAGGCATTCACCACCACCCCACGCCACGGCAGGGATGTAGCAGCACTGATGGCCTCCTGCTCCCTTCCAACAAGCTGGGGACACCCTCGGCCCCCCGCCCTGTCATGCATTCCTGGACAGCCTTTCCCCAGCTTCATGCCCAAGAGTCGGGGTTGGGTAATGGAAAACTGAAGTCATCTTGCTCACTGACCCCCATGGTGGCTTAAGTCAGCAAGCAGCAAACACTGAGCTAGCTAATCTAGTGTTACCTTGCTTTGCCTTTTTAGCTTTTATTTGCTGTGAGAAAGGGTGATTTTCTTTGGCTCAGAACTGTGAAAGTGTGAGTGTAGCATTTACAGTACCACTGGCTCTTTCTGCTAAAGAGGCAGATGCCACATGCTCACGCTATTGTGCTGCATAGCATGCCTGGGATTCTTAATTTTTACATTTTCTCTTCTATTAGAAAATGGTGAAGGGTGCATTTCTTTTTTATTAGCTGATTATTCAGTATTTCTGTCGCAGTCTGTTTGGATGGAAATTGGTATTCAATTGAATGAACAAAAATTGCTTTTTAGAATGATTCTTTTATTAGTTAAATAAAACTATCCTAAATGTGCTGGCTATATAAGAGGAATGATTTAAATATATTTTGCACTAAAAGCTGATTTGAGAAACAAAAGGGAAATTTTCTGCAGAGAGCTGGCCTGATAGCTTTGGTTTAATGCCTTCTCTGAGACTTCAGAAAAGTCTCATTTGCTCACTCCAGGTTTTAGTAGCTCAGCTGGATGTGAAGTAACTTTCCTGCTTTTTCAACCAGCTCTAAACTTTTCAGTTTTAAATGAACTCATCATGGAGCTAAATTAGTTGAAAAAGCAGAAATAAAAGAAATGGCTTCTCTACACCTGTGTAGGGAGAGATGGAGCCGATGGAAGTGGTTTAGTACCACCATTGACAAACTCTGGTTGCATGAGCCTAGTTGGAAGTCTCCAGCAGGAAGCAGGTACACAATGCTGAATAATTAAAGAATGGAAATACATTTGGGCTTAAGACATTTCAAATTAAGGTAAATATAATTTTAAGTTCTTTTCATAGGAGAAAAAGATAGTAATTAGAAATAAATCTAATTAATGAAATGTTTTCTTTGATTCTGGTTTTAAACCACTGTAGCAGTTAGCAATGAATTATATTTTTAACCTTTTAAAGACAGTGGGAATTCAATCAAGCTCTCTCCACAGAGCAGATTCCAGCAAACATTGCTTATGGGATGCTATAATCCTGTCTTACACCAGTAAAATACCAACAATTTGGCCTGGTCAGTCTGGGATATAGTTGCTCTGAAATCTGCTCACCAGGCAATGTCTCTCAATTAACCTCATCAACAAGACTGAAGGGTCAGTCCTCTCTGTTCCCAAGACTTTTCAGCTGATTTGTAAGACTACTCCGTAAACCTTTTATCTGCTAGATTCCTCCCTGTGGTTTTAGCCAAGCTTTAAAATACAGACTCGATGTTTTCCTATATATAAAAATCATTTTGAATCATTTTCTGTTGCCAAAGAGGAGTTTGTAAATACATCAGGCCAATGCTGCTGCATTTCAGGGCAGCACTGCTGTTAATGCAGCTGGCCTGCTTTACTCTGATCCATTATTATTATTGGAAGCATTAGGAAAACAGTGAAAATTAAGCACACAGTGCAGTGTTTTGTTGGGGAAAGCACTGAAAACTTCAGGGAACAACTGGCTAGGAGCTGTATTTGGATACATTAATACCATGCCCAGAGGTAGCACCAAGCTCCCGAACACCTTCTGGAGTTCCTACTTAAAAGCCAGGACAGGGATCATCCTATTGCCAAGCCAGATTCAAATGCAGCTGTCTGGCTCAGAGGGCAGCAAGAATGAGCTTATCATTTTCTTCCCCACTCAGAAGTACTTGTAGCCAAACATGCATTGAATTTGCCATTTAACAGTGTCTTTTTATCCCTTCAAACACCTGCATTGCTTTGGCTGACGGGACTTTTCCACGTACAGTTTTCCTCCCACTTTTACACTTTAACCTCTTTCTCACAGAATGGCCCTGGCAACTTCTCCTTTGCCATTTGGCACATCAGTTCTATGCTCCTCAGGCAGATGCTGATGCTCTGCCCAGCTCTCAGCAGCAAAAAAATTACACATGCATCCCCCCAGCTGACGGCTTCCAGGGATAGGAATCCTGCATCAGCTTCCTTCTGGGACAGCACTCCTCCGAGCTCCAGGAAGCCAAATGGGAGCTTCTCCACTGTGCAGTTTAAAGGGGATCGCTGGGTCAGAGATGTATTTCATGCACAAAGTCTCTGCTGAGACGACTCAGATAAAACGCTTCACTAACGTGCACTCACTGAGCGTTTCAGCACTCAGTAGCCAACAGAGGTCAGTGCAAACTAAATAAATGCCTGTCAGCGTGGCTTTCCCTTCTAGATTTAGTCACTGCCCTGGAGAGAAACTGCAGGAACTGGGGCGACTGCAAGAATCCACTCTTCCTTGCTCCTTTCCTCTACTGCATATTTGATCCATGACCTGGAGAGACTATGGATAAGCTAGTCTGGCCAGTGCTGCACTTCTTCGCATCTCTCTGCTGGCTCCCCAACACAGACCTCTGAGCAGAGCTGTGATCTAACTGGCATCTCTGTGAAATCCAAGCCACTTTCTCCCTAAAGCTCTTTTTCCTTTTGTCTTTCTTTTTCATCCTTTCCTTCACTGCCACGGGGACCAGAAAGGGAGCTGCTCGGCACCTCTGGGCGTACCTGCTGCCCGTATCGCATGATTCAGTTCAGCGACATCAAGATATCCAGAATGGTTTCTGTCTTCCATGCTGAAGATCTCCTAAAATATAGTGCAAAGACAGATTTCAAGCCCTCACCAGCATTGCCCACATTTACTGCTACAACCAGTTAGGTATGTTCTCCTCCCTTAATAAACATGGTGCAAGGAAGTTCAACAGGTGAGATGGGAAGGCCGTCATAAGGGAGACCCATTTTCAGAAGGCTCTGACAGAATGTTACTGTGTAAAAAATCCCACAGTTTTGGGTGGGAGGAAGCCTTTTTGTTCACTCTCCATGGCTTATGTGTGCGGGAAAGCAATGAGAATAATCAACTTCACTGACAAAAAGGCATTGTCTATAATATGCAGATTAAACCAGGAGTCCCTCATACCCAGAATGGTGTGGGATCATCTTCCCTAAAACATCACAAGCCACACTTGAGGTGCTATCAGTGGGAAGAGCACTCTGTCCAGAAAGGGAACTGGCACCCTGTGTCCTAGGTGGCTTGAGACCATCTCAAGAGGGCTGAAAAAAATTGGAGCCCACCCAAACCTGAGTGTTCAGGAAACCTTCCTGCACCCATTCTGCACCAAGATTGAGGGAGAAGGACCGTGAGAGAAGCTGCCATGCACACCCTGGCTGTGAATTTAGGTGGGACCCTAAACACCATGCTCACTTCTTCCAGAGCTAATGCTTATCCCAGGTCAGAGGCATTTCTTCCAAAGCTTTCATCAGATCCTATACATTTTCACTAGAAACCACAGCAATGAGGAAATGACATTTTTCAGATGACTCTCTTCAAGAAATCATTTCAGCTTAGAAAGCTTGTTAAAAAAAAAAAAAACCAACAAAAATGCCAGTGGTGGCACAGACACAGCGATTTCCATCAAATTCTGAGCCTAATTGGCCTTCCTACCTTTCCCCTCAATGTTCCCTGTGCTGGAAAAGCCTGGGCTGCTCATTTGGAGCCCTTTACACACACCGCTGCCTCCCTTGCGTGAGAGGAGGGAACTCTGACCCACTAAGCAAGCAAGCTTTGCGGCGCTTCCCCCCGCAGCGCTCTGAGAGCACGGAGCATCTGCTCCCCACTGCTGGAAAGCCCCAGGGTACACAATCCACAGTATCCACAGCTTCCACAGTATCCACGGCCAAGAGAGAGTCACCCCCCTGTACCATGTACTTAGTGAAACTCCGCCAGAGGCTCCCGAACTCCTGCAGGTTGAGTCTTCCGTTCGAGTTGAGCTGTGCGTTTAGTTAAGAATCGAGCACTTAATGAGAGCTAAACCTGGCTGTCTTTGTTCCCGAGGATGCTGCAGCCACAGAACTAAACACATAAAATGCAGCCTCTTCTGTTACTCTGTGTGGAGTTTCTCTGCTCTCAGTTGTGTTTATGTCCACCTTCTTTGTCACACTGTACAGCTGCTCATGCCTGTGCTCACAAACGACAAAAGCTTTCTATTTATAAGGTGCCTTTAACCACAAGGGAAGCTGCAGCGACATTAACCCCAGAGCACCACAGGATCTGCTCTCACTGGATCTTCCAGGAGAACAGGCACTGAGGAGCCTTTGAGCATGAGGAGATGATCCTGATGCCTTCTGTCAGAAGGCAGTAGCAGCCTTTGAGCCACGCAGACATCCCCCAGGAATGCATGAAGGGCTGTTTTAGTGGGCCTGCTCCCCTCCATACTCCACCCAGGAGACAGCAGACACACAGCACCCACCCCCAATGCAGGATGAAACCTCCCTGAAAGCAAAACTCATCACCAGTGAGATATAAGCAGACAAGTGCCACTGTCGTGGAACCTGAGTGAAAAAAGCTGATCCTGGCTTTGCAGGCCAGGATAGGTCACACTGTACATGGGTTATCTGCAGGCCAGAGAACTAAAAATCCATGCTGAATTATAGCAGAGCAGAGGCTTTGTCAGCTCTGTGCACGTGCCATGCATTCACAGTGCCCACTTATCCCAGGACAGGCTTTGCATAGGGGGAAAAGTCTCTTTCACTGGCTAGATGCTGAAAGCTGGAAAGAGAGAGGGACTTCTGGTCACTTTTATTCATTCTCTGGCAGTTTTTAAAGGTCTGAAAATGTCTCAAAGTTTTCTCTAGGCACGGAGGAAAAGAGACAATGAGCGAGCAAGGGGGAAAAACACACGAGGGAGATGTATGTTTTCATCAAGGAGCCCTCTTGTTCTACAGTGGCCAGAAATGTACTTCTCATGTTTTCTTGTTAACAGTAAAAAGACGGAGTGATTCAGCTAAATAGGAAAGATACACGGGAAAGATACACTGGAATGGCCTGCCAGGCAAGTGCCCAGGATTCAGCTGTGACAGAGTTCCTGCCCCTGACACCAGCATTGCTGGCAGCCTACTCAAGTGCCACCCCAGGCCAGCTTGGTGCAGCCACCACAGAACAGCTAAGCTATGCCTAAACTCTGTCCTGCCTCCTTGTCTCTGCTCTGCCTTAGACCAACACCCAAGGGTGAAGCTCAGCCAAGCCTCAGAGAGGGCAAAATGAGAGCAAAGAGTCAGCTGGCAGCAGAAGGTTGACCCTCACCTTTCAGCAGACACAGCAGAGCCAGGGCACGCACAGCAAAGTCCTGCATAGACTATGGGACAGTTATTTACTGGGGACTGGGGCTAATATTTACTTGCAGGTTCTCACACAGGGACGCTCAGCTCAGCCATAACTCAAGGCAAGGATGGGCAGCACCAGGGAAGTTTATTGCTTCTGCTGAAAGGATACATCCATCAGAGCTAAAATGCCTCTGCATGAATCAAAGGTGAACCTCCCTCCCAGGCTGGTCTTTTCATCTGCAAGGATTGACAAAACAGAAGAAATTAGCGAGAGCAAGGGCTGTGACAGGCATCAGGACGCCATTCTGAGGGAAGGAGGACACCAGGCTGAGGGCTCACACAGCTGGAAAGCTGGAGCTCAGGTTCAGGCTCTCAAACAGCAGCAAGGGCTCTGTGCCAAGCTGAGGGAATCTGCACATCTCAGACATCTCTGCCTTCCCCAAGGACAGGTGCCCTGTTTAGGCTCACTCTGCACGGTCCCTGCCCACCTCCCTGCCCAGAGGGAAACTCTTCCCTCTTGAGATAAGGATAAGGGAAATGACAGTGACAAGAAAGTGACTTATGCTGAATTATCAAGTCCTAAGAGCTCTTTGAGCCCTGTGCGTGGCTGACTTGGCTCCAGCCCTGCAGCTGTGCCCCTCTCATGCTCTGATCCCACAGTGCAGTAAGCCACAATGAGGATTTTTAAAGGACCATCAGGACACCACTAAATCCTGTGCTTAATTTACTCTAGTCTAAGGATAGGGAAGCACCAAAACCATTAGCTGGGCTGTAAAAGCTTTACCTTGCACGATCACTTCATTAAGCAGTTGTTGCAGCTGTGAGGCATCAATAGTTGAGCCCTAATGCAAAATAAAACACAAAGAGAGGTCTGTGAGCATAAAGTTTTCTCCTGTGTCACTTTTGCCCAAAACTTCTTTTCTCTGGCACTGTGGCAACCAAGAACCTCTGCTTACATATCAAAGGAGCAGCAGCATCCCCATGGGAGCATTACAAAGCCCTCCATGCTGCTGGGCCACTCCTGGTCCTTCCCTTCAACTGCAGGGGAGTTACAGGCACTGCCATCACCATGGGGTTTGTTCAGCAGGGATGGGACTCCGCCAGCCCCGAGCAGGGGAGCTGCGGATGGGCAGGCAGCTGTGTGAGTGGGCTGGGAGCACAGGCACTGCTGCCTGCTTCCCTCGGAGCGGCCCGTCAGCGATCCCGGCCGCCTCCCTCCCGAGACACCCCCGGGACACCCAGCGTGGCAGCCCGTGCTCATTTTCACCTTCACGCATTGATATAACCATTAACTGCAAGAGGCCCATTGTGCAGAGACTTTTGACAGTGATTTTTTTTCCTCTTGACTAAGTCAAGGAGTTCTTTATAACAGTTTATTAAACCATTAAAAGCATCTCCTGTGAACACAGAGCTTGGCTCTGAAAGAGCAGGAATCAATTACTCAAACGCTGACTGATGTCTGGTTTCCAAGTGCTGAGAAGGCAAATGGAAAATGATGCTGATGAGAGGGGGGGACTACCCAAGGCTTTCTAATTGCTTTCAGCAAATAAACAAACCAAAGCAAAAAAAAAAAGGAAAGTACACATGCAAGCCCATCACCAGCACAACTATAAATCTCCAATATTCCACTGATATATGGCACTAGACAATCTATCCCAGCTGAATGTCCCATTTTTCTGCGGGTTTTGGCAGGTCAATCGATACCATTTTCAGGGTGTCCACTTGAGGATGGAGCTACATTTCCAAAAAAAAAAATCTAAATAGATTTGTATCAGCATCATAGATCAGTTTTTCTTTTTGCAAGTCCACATGTGCTTTTTTAAATTTTTTTTTTCAACAAGATGTTTTAGAGAGGGTACCTGCTTAGCGTATCTTAGGAAAAGAGCCTTATAGGAGCTGTCCTTGTTCTGTCTTGGTACATCCTGCATCAAAGACAAAGTGCAGATGTAAATAATTCAGCTACAAAACAACGGGAAGCAAAAGTCTGCCGATCCAAACAGCATTTTAGAGGGGCACACAATGTAGAGCACAGGCTGCAGTTTTCACACCCCCAGAATAAAGCCGACTAGGAGTGAGTAACTGCCACTGCAATGAAGGAAGAAGCATATTTCGGATATTAGCAGCTGGTACGACCAGGAAGGAGCAGCTCAGGGCCTAAGGAAGATGACAGAACACATCCAGGGTGGAATTCAGCAAGTCAATAGACAAGAACAGAGATACAAAGCCTGATCCTTATTGCTGGACCCTGACTGGTACCACTGGCTCAGGGCATGTGAAGATCCCTGTGAACCAAGAAAATAGAGCAGGGGTTGACTTTTCCTTTCTCTTGTACCTTCTCAACCCCAAGGCAGCCTTGACTATACCTGAGCAATTGCAATTTAATGGTTAAGTGATTTTTTTCAGCCTTCCAGCGGAAAGATCCACCAGACACTAAGGGGAATTATCCTTAATGTTTTAAAGTTTTCAGAAAAAAATCTAAGCCTAAGACCCAATGCCTTCATCTCTGTGTCAGATACTTCATATTGAAGAAGCCCAAATACCTGACCAAGAGCAGAAACTGTGGGTACCACAATTCATCAAAGTCAAAACATTGGCTAAGGACAACAGCCAAGTAAACTGACAGCTTGTCCCTGGAAAGGGATAAAAGCCACCATTTACACTTCCCTTCCAATGAGACTTAATTGTGTGCTGGAAAATTAATCACAAGGAAAGGACTCTGTTTTCTGTTCTCCTGTAGCAGCTTCACACCTCTGGCTTCAAAGACTTGCACTGCTGTAAGCAGCAGCCTCTCAGTGGTAGGGTTTTGCTGGTGACCAGCAGGAACTGGACCAGCCCTGGCAATGTGCACAGCTTACAGCAAGATGTCAAAAAACCCATGGTAGCTGGGCTGGACAGGCAAAAATGTGGGTTGATCTAGAGATGCAGCCAGTTTCGAAGTGTAATTTGCTTGATGTCTCTGTCTGTGAAGATATCCTGATGAAAATCTGATTTGAGTCTCATCCCTATGAACTCCTGGGCTTTATAGGGTACAAGCACTTAAATGAAATCATTCCCATGAGGAAGGCATGTCCAAGCCCACTCACAGGAATTAAGTTTCCCTCTCTCTCCCCCATAGACATATACCCATTTTACAGACATTGAAAGAATTTAGCATCTTTTAAGTGCTCTCTCCTCTCCTATATTTGGTTTGTCAAAGTGTTAAAGATGGTGAGGTGAAAAGGACAGATGAACAGGCTGACAAAGGGACTGTATAAGACCTGTTTCCTTAAAAATCAGGCTCTGAAATTCGAAGATATATGAGAGGAGGAAGGGCTTTGTTGTCACTCCCATCTCTCCAGAGAGGTGTCCTGCCCTCCCAGCAAGGCTGAAGGGTGCCAGAGTCAAACTCTGGGACAGTAGTGGGTGGGAAAAGGAGAAACGAGCAGATGAAGAGGAGTCAGCAGAGGTGACCAAATATCAGCTCTCTGGGAACTATTCACCACCTCCAGAATCTACACCAGTCTTCAGATTCTTACCATGGGCAGCTCTGGGCTGGTCGGGGAGTTTGAGTTCCTAGAAAAGAGTTACAAGAATCAAACTGGGAGAAAAGAGGCCTTTCCAGAGCATTGGATTTGCAGCCATGGTAGAAGGCAGGCATGACCAGCAGCACTCACCCAGCCCATGGCCCCACAAGATGCTCAGCACCCATGGCCCAGCCTGGCCCAGTTCAGACAAGGCTGCTGCACCAGTCCTGGGTCTCTCTGTGCAAACAGGCTCAGATTGGTCTGAGTCTCTGGCTGCTCTGGGGCTACTGCCTTCCCCAAGCCAACTCTGTTGGCACAAGCAGCAGAGAAAGGGTAGGTGAGCATGCCAGGACCAACCTCACCACGCAGAAGACAGGGCTGCCCTGCCTTGAGCCACAGAAATTTTTCAGCTCCTTTTTCTTTGCCCAGCTTGACAGTCAGGAATACAAATAGCATCTGGACTATTAAAAGGCAACATCTTCTAAAAGCCTGCAGACTGCCTGAAACAAGGCCAGGATCATTCCCAAGACACACTTAGCAGCCACATTCAGTACTTGATTTTTGCTTTCGGTAGAGCAACCAGACGAGCCAGGTTCTATTTTTGTAACATCTGTATAGGTAATGCTGCAAAGACCCACTGGAAGGTCATCTCCACACTTGGCCTAGCTCAGGAAGGTCTCTGAGAGTCAGAGGCTCTCCTGAAAAGCTCACTTCCAGGGCTGAGCTGTCTCACACATGACTCATCCTGCTGAACACAGTCCAGCCCACAGCACGGACTCCTTGTGTTTGCTTTCCATAGCTCGGGAGTTGCCTCAGTCGGTTCTGGGCTATTTTTGCCAGGAGCCAAAGCCTAGAAAGCAATCTCATTATTAAGATATGGGCCAGTGAGGTAAGAGCAATCACATCCACCATAAAGCTTGTTGAAGGCAAGGCACTGCATACCTGATGCTTGCAGGTCATTTGGTGAGGCTGAGTGCTCAAAGCTTGCTTACCTGGAGTAAACCATACCCAGATATTCCAGTGGTGTGTGGTAATAGCTGCCTTTGCATGAACTCAGATACCATTCTTCCACTAAACTTATCTTCAAGGCCACCCTCACACCTATAGGGAGCTCTGCCAGCCTGCCTGTGAGGTGGCTGAGTGAAAGGATCAAGGCCTTTCACTACTCTTGGCTTCTCCAGGTCCCACTCTGTCGTGGTTTGACGCTGTCAAACCGTGACACACTCCGAGCAGAACGGGATGTGATCCATCTGGCACCCAGCCAGCAGAACGTAAGAAACTACCGAACAGCTGTTAAGAATTAAGGAAAACAAGCTCCCAGACTTCCTTTCAGCAAAGAGAAATGTCCCCACAATCAGGGGTAGAGGACATATCTCACGATTATTGCTCCCTTGCGTGGCTCTTTGTACCAAAGCTGAGAGCCTTGGTGGCTGCAGATGAGCTCCTGCCCTGCTCTGCAGTGGCCACCCTTGTGCACCTGATCCCCCTCAATGTGGGGCTTTACACTTCTCTGTGCCTTCCCAACCCCCTCCAAGGATGCACTAAAAGCAAATTGCCACATCAGTTATCTTGACATTAAGTAGTTCATTCCTGGCACACTGTGAGTCTGGCGCCTTTAAGGATGCAGATGATCTTACTCGGTGTAGTCTTGATTCTTTATGAAAACTCGTAAGAGAAATTCGAATTCTTGCTCCTCTGTTCCAGCAGGAACAACGGCGTAGGTTCCCGGGCTCAAGGTAAAGTAGCTGGTCACATCTCGAGTCCGGATAAAAATTTGTTTCAAAGTTCTGGAATTCTCCTGAAAGAAAAATACAGCTGGCTATCTTCCCTTCCTGACAGGAACCAAAGTAAATCAGAAAGCACACTCACAGCAGCCTTGCATTCCCACACCTCTCTAAATACACACTGCATCTATCACACCTCGGCCTCCCCAGTGGCCTGAAAAGCCCATCCAGGGGGCCAGGCTTTTTTCAAGGACATATCAAAGTTGCTCAAAGGTGGAGGAACTGAAAGAAACAGAAGGCAAAATGAATGTAAGTAGATTTGAAGAGAACTTCAATTAACATTAGGCAGACTGCAGTTCGTGAAGGAATCAAGGATGAATACTCTTACTAAAATATTCCCTGAGATCTTCTGTGACTCAAAGGGGTCAGAGAGCCCTCTAAGCATGTCATCCAGATGACAATGCTTCAAAAATCGCAATCCAAACCAGCAAGTGTCACAAGAAAACTGAGTATTCTGATCTTTCATCTGTTATTCCAGTATTTTTTGCTGAGATGAAACAAATATAATGCAACAGCTATTACTATGATGACATGTAAAGATAGCATAATAAAAAACCCTTCCTTAACATATTCCCCAAAATATATCAGCGTGTATAAATTCCATTTAGAATGGTTATACAGCGTGGCAGAGTTATTTATGAGCCATGCCTTTGGGAGACAATAACATAAAACTGCTATTTTGGAAGGAAAAAAAAATAGGATGACTACTGTTACAGACGGCTGGGAGGTACACAGACTGCCAAGTATTATGGGTCAGATCTTGAGCAGATAGAAATGGGCAGTGCTGCAAAGAAATAAATGGTGTAATACTTTTTTTTCCCCCCACTTCTGAGGCTTATTCCACATTCCTTGTGGTAAAAAGCAGAAGCAGATTAATATCTCAATGGAATCAAAACCGGAGTGAGATAAGAATCAGCCTCTATACATTTCTCAGCTCTATCACACAACATTAAACTTCCCTCACAGCCACGTATTAGTGTTCCACGTCTATATTTAATCAAAGGCTTCCTAGAGCTATCAGATACGTCCATTCTGGTTTGCATCCTTGCCTGCACTGCATTCTCCTCTCATCCTGCCAAGGGATAATACTCCTCTTACTTCACAGCAACAATTTGATGCATCTCAGAAGGTACCGAACAATGGATGCTGCTGCTAATGAATCACCACAGTGAAAGCAGATCAGGGAGGAAGAGTGAAACCACATCAGTCTTGCCAAGTGCACTCTCCTTGTGCAGAGAAACCCCTTGTAAACTTCTACCCGAAGATGCTCTGACTGCCCTCAGGCTCTGAGGCTGAACACTGGGAAATAAACTGAGGGAATGGCATTCACACCTACAGGTTTTAGCTCCTGGACTTGGCTTTTGCTGCTACCTGGACAGGACACCAGGCTGGCTGTGAGGAGCTGGTAGAGCAGCTCTCATATTAAAATACTTGGAGTGTGTCTATGAGGGAATATTTTCTGTATAGTCCTCTGTGTGAATATGCACCAATATCATTATAGTAATAATAGCTATGGCGTGACAGAGCAGCATAACTGTTCCCTTGCCTCACTGTCCAGGCGCTCCACAGTAACCCTGGTGCCTCCAGTAATGCTCTGTTCTGGCCCTGCCCTTCAGCTCCTGTGTAGGAGGTCACCATAAGGTCAGAAACCCAAGTGACCCGAGCCCAAAGCAGGTGAGCTATGGGCTGACAGCCCACAGAGGCCGTGTCATCCAGGTTTGACAAACTCATCGAGGTCCATCCATCCTCGATCCATCTCATACCAAGAGAGAGAAGACATGCCTGAGCATCAACTGGAGGGGAAGAAAAATTTTAAATATAAAGCAGGAACAAGAAAATATGTCTCCTAGTCTGCTTCCTGATTAAACAACCTCTTTTTGAAGAAACCCAGACCTATGTCATCACCTCCCAGTGAAGGCCAGCTCTGTTAATACGGGTAACTAATCAAGGTGGACGTGCACTGTGCAAGAGCACACAGGGACCTCCGTGTCTGGTGACTTTTGGGGATGCTGGAAGAGGCAATTCCCCATTTACCAGGAGCAGCAACTCTTTCTGAGTGGCACAGCTGGCCCCATGGAGTCCTGCAGGCTTGATACCTGCACAGGACAGAGGATAGCCTTGCATAGGGATTGTGAGCTCCACTTGCTGGAGGGATGCTCTTTTAGTGACATCTTTTATTTCGCAGACACTTTTTTTTATGAGCTACAAAGCCATGCTCTTCCTTTATGAGGAGCTGTTAAACTTATGGCATCAATTATTTAAAGTCTGGGACTAGGGCAAACCTCTCCAGTAATGAGGAGAATGTGAAATTAGGGTTATAGCAGCCCCTGCTTCCCTTTTAGTCTTTGGGTTAAGAACAATGGCCTCCCACCCTCATCAGCCAACAACAAAAATACTTTGGGAAAGGCTAGCATCCATCCACACTAGCAACTGTGCTTTCAGTAAGCCTGGTAATGCTCTGAGAACAGCTTGAAAAGGCACCTCTCTGGACAGTCACCAAGAAAAAAACCTGGGGAAACTGTAGTGGAGGTGCCAGGTATTGGAGTGGATTTCCTCTACACTGGTCTTGAGCAAAGACTCCCATGTATTTTGTAAATGTTTTTACACAGCTTTTCAGATAGAAAACAGGAGGAGGAGTAAGACAGGCCCACTTTGGGGAACAAGAGACCATCTGCTTCCCTGCTATACCTGGAGTGCTGCTCAAGGGCTGTGGCTAGTGCTGGCTGTCGTGCCTTGTGCCCAGCCAGCCCAGCACGTCACCAGAGCTGCTGGTACAGAGGATATTGCCCTGGCACATCTTCTAATCCAGGGACTCCCTGAGTTTCCCAGGGCTATTTTGGGATGCTACAGAACTGAAAGTGCCACCTTTGTTCCTTAAGACATGAATAAAAGGAACTAAGCCTGCTTAACTCTATTTTTACTCTGAGTTTCTGCAATAGAAGGCAACCAGAACTTCACACCACATACTGACTTTTTTACAGACCAAAAGGCAATTCAGTCTTTCACTCCCACATACAGGTAAAATAAACCATACAGAGAACAACAGTGCCTACATGAACTCTGTGCTTACCGTGGTGATGAAAAAGCCAATCCTCAGGTTTTTTTCATCCTGCATATGCTCAGGGTGTTTTTGCATGAGTGAAATTGCTACATTACAGGTTTTTGGGTTGTGATCTAGCACTCTGAAAAAATACTGAGGGTTTGTTGAAACTGCACCTGCTGAGAAAGTGTTAATAGGTTAACAGTAGGCACGTAGATGTTCCAGCAGTAGCCTATTGTGTAAGATCCTGCTTGTGTGGACCCAGAGGAACAGGTAATCACTGCTCCAAGATCCTTTCAATACAGCAGAGCGCCGTACTCTCCACATTAGCGCTAGAAGTTGAGGCATCTGGAGGTAAACTAATTGCATATTTATCATTTTAGAAATCTCTGGCAAAGTCACAGAAGTCATGTGGATTTCTCAACCCCCCTACAATCTGCTTCACCTACGTGGCACACTTTCCCAGCAGCAGAAAAGCAGTGACTCTTAATCAGGCACCTGCCCCGGTGGCTGAGCTGAAAAAGACTGTGGCTTTGAGATGATAAACACATAGAAAAGGACAAAATGGTGCAAAGCTATCCTCTCCTCCCCTCCTGCTAGATTTTTTGATGGACAGACAGTATGTCGAGCACCAGAGGGAAACAGCTGCTTCTTGGCCAAGGCTTTGGTTAACAGGAAGCATTCCTGATTAAAAAAAAAAAGGAATGAAGTGCCCAGTTTGGGGGAAAAGTACTGAAATGGCAGCAGACTAGCATTTAAGCCAGATCCCTGTGTTGGGTGGCCCTGAAAGCTGCAAATTAGAACGACTGTACTTGGACAGGACCTTTGTTAGAGGGCTGTTGGAAAACAGAGCTGCAAGGAAAGTGGTTCTGCCCACACACTCTCAGTTCAGCCCCTGCACCTCCTCGCTCAGTCCCAGTGACTGTGGTGAGCAGCAGCACAGGCATTGCTTTCTTATCACACCTGGTGGTCAGGTTAGGAGCAGGAGCCTGAAATCTGTAAGCAAACAAAACCTGTCTGCTGCCAGGTCAAGGATCATCATTTGAGAAAAAAAGAAGCCTCTTCACTGATCACATACGACCAACCTGGATTAAAAACATGGAGCCCAAACAGCGATGCAGCCGTTAAAAAAAAAAAAAAGTGAGATAAAATAAACATGTAAAAATATACTAGTACTGATTGCAGCTTACAATGCCAGAAGAGTTCTTGCACAGGCAGTAAAAACAATGGTCTTAGCAGCTCAAAAACCTTTTTACCTTAAAAAAACAGAGCTTTGTAGCACAATCTTTTCATTTCATATCTGTTTAATTTCAGAGTATTTTTTGCTCTGTAAAATCAGCTGCATATTTGCTAGACCAGACTTTCTGGTGAGGCCCCCAGTAACACCTACTGCATCTGGCTGAAAGAAGAGACACAAGCTCATTTTGACTTTAAGAGTCCAGGGTTCCTAAATCACAAGTCTCCCGTTTTAACTCAGCAGCCGGTGCTGTTGCTTTGTTTCTGCCTGTTTAGCTGATAAGTGCAGTAATGGGAAAAGGCAGGCATTAACAACTGGCAATCAATACTTCTGCAATTCGGTGCTCAGAGTGAATGTTTCACTGTGAGCATCAGTGGAGAGGAGGGGAGGACCGGGTGACTGCAGTGAGCATCCATTACCTGGGGAATAGCGGCTCCTTCTTGTGGGAAGGCCTGGGCTCCACCAGTTGATGTAGCTGCTCAGAGACCACGTTGTGCAGTGCTCATCTCCAAAGTCCAGAAATGTTGGGGTGTTGTTACATATATACAGCCATGAAAACTGCTCCTGGAAGTTTTCACAGGACATCCTGCAGAGAAGGAAGGGAGAAAATCTTATCATTCAGTTTAAGACAGAAGAGCATTGCCAGCAGGTCAAGGGAGGGCATCCTGGGCCTTTACTCAGCCCTGGTGAGGCACATCTGCAGTGCTGTGTCCAGTTCTGGGCTCCTCAGGGCAAGAGAGACATGGAGCTCCTGAAGCAGGTCCAGTGGAGGGGCATGAAGATGATGAAGGGACTGGAGCATCTCTCCGATGAGGAAAGGCTGAGGGAGCTGGGCCTGTTCAGCCTTGAGAAGAGATGACTGAGAGGGGACCTCATCAATGTCTGTCAGTATCTGAAGGGAGGGTGCCAAGAGGATGGACCAGGCTCTGCTCAGTGGTCCTGGGCAATAGGACAGGATGGCATGGGCAGGAACTGATGCACAGGAAGTTCCCCCTGAACTTGAGGAAGAATTTCTTTACTGCACAACTGACCACACATGGAATATGTTACCCAGAGAGGTTGTGAAGTCTCCTTTACCGGAGGTATTCAAAAACCATCTGGACACAATCCTGTGGCATGTGTGCTCTGGGATGACCCTGCTTGAGCAGGGAGATTGGACCAGATGACCCACTGTGGTCCCTTCCAGCCTGACCCACTCTGTGATTCTGTGAGGACACCAGTTAGGCACCCACATTCACCCCCATATCTTTAAAAGGGGAGTGCTGAGACACTGCAGGCACCTGCAGCTCTGCTGGCTGATACCTTGCAGAAGAGGCCAGCTCTCAATGCATTTTGGGCTGCCCTACCTGCCTCCAGTGCCCCAGGGTAAACCACAAGGCATGTTCAGGGGTATCTTGGTGGAGCCCTGCCATCTCCAGCACACCCCTGCCACTGTCCCTTGCCTTTGTCCCTCCACAGTGTTGTGTCCAACACTCATGCTTCACTGAAGCCTCAAGTGTGTACTTCAGACCCACCTGCTGTTGCCCTGCTTTCCTTCGAGCCTCACAGGGCACGTGTGCACTTTCTGAATAGCCAGTTTTTCTAAGGGATAGCCCACCACGGCTAAGCTGTATCTGAGAGCAATCAGAGGCACTGAAAAACCACAAGCACCTGCAGAGCAGTCAAGTGCACAAGCTCAGTGACCTGCTTAGCCAGCTGTCCCCTTCAAGCACCTGTCAGTCCGAGGTTCAAACCACACACTTTATGAGGAGAGGCACTGTGACAAGATGACCAGGTCTCAGGGGGCTGGATTTTTACTTCTCTCACTTTTCATTTTTTTTTTCCAGCAGCCTGTTACTTAATCTTGGCCAACTCCATTCTTTCAGGTCGTGCTTCCCCCGAAACCACGGGGTCAGAAAAACCTCCAATTTGCTGTTTGCACACAGCTAACACAGGGTGCCTTGAGTTATCACCACGAGCAGAGAACTGCCAAAATTACTTTTTTCATAATGAAGGAGAACAGAAAACCCGATAGACAAAGGATCAATAGGGAAATACCAGAATTCTCCATCATCCTTGTTTCTGAGGAGGGCTTCTCTGTATTTGGGCTCAACACGGTCCCATTGAGGAGAGCTGCAAAAAAGAACAAACCAACAAGATGTGAGGCATAATTTTTCCTCACTGGCCCATTCCTCTAACCAGCCTGTCAAGTCATGAGGGATCAGGAGAGGTGAACAAACTGCCCATTGGAAACAGGACTGTGCTCGATACCTTCCTAGCCAAGGCCAGCAAATAGAGCTCTGTGCCTTTGTTGTGACTGAGCTGCCCACCCTGGGGTGAGGAATCCTGCCCTTCAAGCTCTGGTCACCTGTCCCCACGCTGGAGAGGTTAGTGAGGCACCAAGGCATAGCACTCTGAAGCACTGATAACACATCAACACATAGAGAACATATTACCCAGCCAAACGTGTTGTTTCCAAGCAGCATGTTTATAATTAAGTGATAATTGTACTTCCTGCAGAGTTTAAGATAAATAAACAGCACGTGAATCAATAATTTATTGATCCGTGCAGCTTACCTGTGAACGTGCTACTGACATTTCAATTACAGTTAGGATTGTAGTTCACCCTTCCAAAAGGACGGGAGGATGCTGTCTGAGCAGAGAGCTGTTATCCCAGCCTTAGACACGTCTGCACAACCCACCAACCCTTCCAGATGCAACACTCTAGCCTGACTTTCCTCAGCAGAGTGTTTGTGTGTGGTCCTAGCAACAGGGAGGGGTGGGATGCTAATAAATAACCTAAGAGTGGCACAAGAACTTCTCTCTAATTGTGAAAACGCTGATGCAATTCCAACAGGAAAATTAACATCTATTTATTTACAAAACACAGTTGAGGAGATGTTAGATTATCCACACAGGCAGCAAAGTGGCCCTTGTGTCCCCAAAGCTGCATGCAGGATCCAAAAGATTAGTTCAAGCCATTCCCTGGCACTTTGCCTTTGCAATAACCAAGGACCCTTTCTGTCCCACTGTGTTCAATACTGCCCTGCTCCATGGACTTGTCTAACCATCCTCTTCCCAGATTCAGACTCTTCTCATGGGAAGAGAAGAAAGAGAAGGAAGGTGGATGTGTGATGGCTGCAGGAGAATTCAATAGAAGCAGACAGCCAGCATCTAAGGACATGGTTGGAGCTTACTCCAGGAAATAAGAACTCTTGCATCCATGACTTTGGTAGGATTCTGCACTGGGTAAAATTCATACACATAGACAAGAAGGGGTACCTGAGCCTAGCGAGGCTGCATTAGTTTTCCCTAACTGGATTTCTACACAGATGGAATAATGCTTATAATGAACTGATTTGGAAATATCTGTTTTGTTAAAATGGGTGCGAGGCACAGGTTCTTATAAAAGATTGATTCTCTCTGACATCAAAGCTTTAAGACCCTACTCATCACTCCAGGGCCCCTTCCACTCCCCATGGCCCCACGGATTCCAGATCCTGATGATATGTTTCCAGCCGTTCTTGTAGGGGATCTGTAAAGTGGAAAGAAAAACAAACTCAGTCACAGATTTTCACAATTGTGATATTCAGTGAAGAGAAGAGTATTAAAATGGATCTTCCTCTACACCTTAGAGGCCGGGTTTAACCTCTGATCTCATTTTCCCAGCAGCGAAAAATTCAGTGCCTCCTGCTACATTGCAGAGGAATGATGTGTGAGAGAAAACTGCGCCCACTTTGCTTTCCTGAGGGTAGTGAATAGCTGACACAGAGAGAAGCAGCAGCGTTCCTGTCACACTGCATGAATTCAACAGCCTTGGGAGATTCCAGTGCCTAATTCTGCACATCTGATGCTGTGAGTCAGCAAAGGCAGAGACTTTGAGGAACGAGGTCACCAGACTGCCTGGAGTGAAAGCCAACAGTCAGCACAGAGAGCTGATGATAAACACAATCTGTGGGTCTGTATCTACAGCACTGTGGTTTGCAACAGCTGGGGTTTCTGGTGCTTCCCTCCTTTGGCTGCCACTGATTTAAGTCAGAGGCAATTAACTTTTGCCAGCGAATGGTGGAAGTGGAAAGGAGGAGCAAACCTTTGTTTTCTGGCTCTCCTTATGCACACAGGCAGTGTTGGAAACAATACCATGGCAGTCTCTCCCCAGGCAAAGGCCCAGCCTCTAATAATTTCCCCTCAGGACAACCCCTTGGATGTCTTGGCACCACTTTAAGTGGGGCAAAGACTGTTTCTCCTCTGCACACACCAGGAGCAGCAAGAGGCTGGAAAAGCCTGCATCTCCTCCAACAGAACTGGGGACCATTCTGCCCCTGCCCTGCAAAGAGACAGCTGGGGCCTTCTCTGGAGCTTGGGAACCCCCATCTTTCCATTCCGCAGCCCCTTGGCTACAAGCAAGTGTCCTCCAAGAAGCAGCACACCGACTGTGATGATGGCACGCCATGGCACAAGGGGACATGAACCACAGCCAAGCTCACACAGAAAACCAACAAAGAGAGAGGGATAAGGGAGAAAATAGCTTAGGTAAAGCAACGTCCCCCTTCCAAAGTACTTTAGGTTCCAAGATTCAAATGTGTTGTAGCTATCTTGCTTGACAGCACAGCTATTGTTTGGTTTCCTTCCTCACTGTTAACTCTCCCTGTGTGCACTACAGCTTACTGGGCTAAGCCATGTTCTGACTTCTGGCTGTAAAAAATCCTTAATTTCTTTTGATCCATGTGATAAATTGGTTCTCAGATCATCAATATTAATATCCAGCCAGGAGCAGTTCTGCATGAGTACAACAGCTTTAAAACATGGAGAAACGCTGTTCTTGAACCAGCGATTTACTTTTCACACAGTGATTTTTGGCAGCTTGTGATTGAGCTGAACAAATGTAGATTTGCTTCATATGACAAATCCCACAGTTTCAGCCAGTGCTTCTCCTTCCATTTGAAACAGAAAAGCACATTTTTGAAGAGTCAGACCCGGAACAAAAATCTCCAAAAGTGTTGTATTTGCTGCCGAAGTGTCCCAAAACAAAAGTAAATTCAAGTTGCATTTTCCATTAGAAAACATTACGGATTCGGATGTCCTCCCTCTTTTTGTTCTGCCAAAATGCTTCCATCTCTTGGAATTTGAACTATGTGCTTTCCCTCCTAAGTGTGAAGCTAATTCAAATCACTCTGACTGGAAGAGCAGTGCGACTGCCCTGTAGTGGGTCGTCAGTACAAGATCTCCAGGCAGGAACACGTCCCTGATCTTACCTTCACAGCTCCTGTGACGGTGTAGGCGTGACCCTGTACAATCCCATTCCTCAGCTCTATGTTCCTACTTGCCTGCAGAAGGGAGAAAGCACAGCTTTTAGCTCTCTGCCACACTGTAAAGACACAGCCACCAGCTCCCAGAACTGCCATTTGCCATGGCACTAAACAAAGCCTCGGGTTTGACCACAGCAGTATCTCAGATACTGAGATACTCCTCAGGAACGTGACTGTTTGTTCCCATTGCAGCCATAAGCAAGCCAGGAAATTCAACAAAGCTACAGATCTATACTTCTTTGCAAGTTCTTCCATGGTCCAGAGCTGCTGCAACTGCAGGATGACCTGGACTGGGTGACTTGCAGTCCGACTGGGGGACTGCAGAACTTCCCTGCCACTCACAGCCCAGTGTCAGCCACCTGAACTGAGGCAATAGTCCCTGGCTTGTTTGCAGCAGCCAAGCTTCATGTCCTGAGGAAGCAGGCACCACAGGAGCAGTGCCACACACCTTGCAGTTACATGTCACATGCCATAAGAGAAGCCTCGGAGACATTTTTAGCAAAGGTACTTGCTGAGTACCACAAAGCCTTTTGCAACTTCCCAGCATTAATACCAGTAGCCTGCAAGCCACCGTGAGATAATTGCATCCTCTTACAGAAGAGAGGTGTGTTTTGGCCTTGCTGGAGTTGATCACAAAGCTACGAGGCCGAAATCAGGCCTGCTGCAAGAGGACACCACTGTACTGAAGTGGAATTAGCCAGGAGAGAAACCACAGCCCTCTCTCTGACAGACCAGTCCATCTACATCTGCCCAAATGCCTTTACATTCCTTACCAAATAACCTTATCTACTTTCTGCTGCCAAGATCCCTTTGGGCATCCATAAACTGTAACTATTTTACAGAGTGATTATGGACTTCCTTTTCCACTCCAAAGAGCAACCTCTGTGCAAACACAGTAAACCCAGAGAGGCATGTGACTGGCCCTGTGATTCACCTGGCCTGAGGTGCTGCACCCCATGAGACACCAAGATCTGTCAGCTGCTTTCAGGATCTCCTCCAGATCAGGAGGTGGATCCTTCAATGAAAACTGCACTTGGACTCCACCTGTGAGGTCTACTAAAGCATCCGAAAGGTACCCTCCATTCAAGTTCTGGTAGGAGCCCCGCAACCTATGAAAAAATTTAAAAATAGTTAAAAAAAAAAAAAGAGAGAAGTTAATTAGTCCTTACACTGTGTTTTCATAAACAATGCACAGTGCTTGCTTTAGAAATGAACAGGTGCATCGAGGTGGTGAGCACAGGGGAGCCTGGGGCGCGCAGACGTTGTGGCCAGGTAATGAAAGGAAACGTGATCGAAATACTTGGCCAGGCACAACACATGCCTTGTGGAAGGAATGAGACAAAGGGGGAGCTTTTCCTTTGTATTCATCCCCATCTGAGCCAGCTGTCCAGAGCCATTTACAGACAGTGGAAAATAATAAGGTGCATCTCATGCCAGCACAGGCATTTTAGGGAGATGAGCTGCATCTCATCTTGAAGCGTCCAGTTTCCTTTTTCTGAACAGGAAGGGAGCCAAGGGTGACTAGTTCAAATGGATGTTTCAGATCAAATGGAGCTGAACTGTTCGTTTCTACATCATACTTACACAGGACTCTTCACAAAAATGGCCAGTATTCCTTTTGCAAATGAGAAAAAGGAAAAGAGAGGGGAAGGTATTTACCCGTGCTTCCAGGGCAAGGCAGAAACGAGTTCTCAGCACTGTTCCCAGCTCACTCTGCTAGAGCGCAATAATAGGATAATAATTTAATATTGCCAACACAGTCCTTGTTGTTTTTATCGTGTGGTTTTTATTGAGACAGCAAATAAGCTGGAACATGCCGTACTTAGAGCAGGTAGAGCATGCTGTTAAAC
Source organism: Machaerirhynchus nigripectus (assembly GCA_013397975.1). Classification (NCBI taxonomy): domain Eukaryota; kingdom Metazoa; phylum Chordata; class Aves; order Passeriformes; family Dicruridae; genus Machaerirhynchus; species Machaerirhynchus nigripectus. The sequence goes on along the minus strand of VZRQ01007680.1, from coordinate 959,517 downwards.
CCCACCATACACACTGTATTTAATGAATGTAATCAAATGAAGTCTGCAGCTAATTGTATTTTGAAGAGTTGTCCTTGTCCTACACTGATGAAAAGAATTTGTCTTGGGCACTGGGGAATAACTTCTCAAATGGGAATCTCATAAACAGCATTGCTTGGAACTTTAATTTAATAGAGGTTTGGTATGCATTGTAATTAAAATCTTATGCAGGAAATTGATACTGAATCCTGAGTCAACTTTTCTAAGATATCTCAGGGCAAAATGCATCCTGTTCCTGAGTTGCTCTCGTGCTGCTTTAACATTTGCTTATTCTTGACCAAATCTGCCGAAATTATTATCTCTTTTCTTCATCTTCTCTTCACTACATTGCAAATGTTACACCAGCTTCAGGTACCAAATTCCAGCCCTTCATACCACCCCCCTAAAACAGGACTTTTTCTTCAGTGTTTTTAATAATGGGAAATGGGCAAATGCTAAGGGACCATCACAGTCTGATCCCTTCCCTCCCCAGAGGATTTTAAAAAATTACCATCTCTTTATTAGGCATTATTTACCCTGCATACTCTGGGGACCTCAGCTAAGAGTCAGAACTCTCTGTGAAGTGAGAGCTGATCAGAGAGTCCTAGGAGCGCATGTGTTGTGCCTGGGCATGTTCTTCAGTCATGCTTCCTCTCATTGCCTGCTCCAAATATCCCCATGATCTCTGATTAGAGATGTAAACACAGGTAATCCGTGCTTAGACTCTGCAGTTTTAAACAGAGGAAAACATGGAAAGAAAAACAGAGGCAAAGAAGTTTGCCTAAAATCAGGAGGAGATTCCAGGCCCTTTTTTGTCACCAACAATTGCCCTGTTCATTTTGCTTCTCAGGCATTGACACCCCAGAGTTGAACCGGGTACATTTAGGATTGGGTACATTTAGGTCCAACTCAAGACCAACATCTCCAGTTTATGTTGGCCCTAAGTTTGCTGCATCATGGTTCCCTGCATAAGCACAGCACCACACAGTCAGCTGCCAGCCTGAACTCCTCCCTTTGTGCTTTGCACAAGGCAGAGGGTGAAACCACCCACAGAAAGCATTCAGCACTGGGTGGAAGAATAGACCAGGTGTATTTACTTGGCATAGGCTTTTTCCAGCAAGGATGGCCAGAATTCATTTGAAGTTCGGGGGTGTACAGACAGGTATCTTCCATTTAGGAGTGGCAGTCGGTCATCTATCACTACATCCACCCATTCTCCACATTGCCAGAACTGGAAATAAATAAAATAAAATTAAAAATATGTATTTTCAAAATAGAGAGAGAGAAAAAATAAAATAATGAGCCTCTTTTAAGCAGTAATGTCCATGCCAAGAAAAAGCCTCCTGAACTAGCACAGAAATTAACCTTAAGTGTGGATATGTGCAAATTCTCACCTGAACTGCCTCAGGCTAATGGTGCACACTGTTAAACAAGCTACCAAGTGGCTGGATTTCCCAGTGGCAGGGAAAGTCCTTGGGGAGTATAGCTAGTCCTGCATTCAGTGGGAGGAGAGATTCAGCATGGGGAATATGCTAATATTCTTGGGCGATAGCAAGATTTCAAGGAGATAAAGAATGATCATGAAGGTGGACTCCACGAGCCTCACTCCTCAGCCACACTTGGATTTTCCCCCCCAGCACAGCTCTTGGCCAGAGAGCCTCTGTCAGGATCCAGCCTATAAATTTTCTTTTTTCTGTGTTTCAATTAAGACTCTGACACGCTGTCATGGACGGAGACAGTGTAGTGACTAAAGACTGTTTTGAGGTGTTATCCATCTCCTTGATGGATGAGAAGGACACAGGCAGTCTCTCCAGCATGTGGACAGAGCAGGTGTTTCTCCAGCTGATCCAGCTGATGAAACTTTTCAAGGGAAAAGACAGGAATAGAGATCTGTGGGGATGAACTAAAGGAGCCATTTCCAGAGTCATTAGCAGATTAATGTAGCTTAGCATGATTCGAAATCATAAGAGGCCAAGCTCTTATTTGCAGTAATGCTAAGGACTCCAGTGGAAGTATGCCAGCAATAGATTTAGTCTAGCATGATTTTATTTCAACAGCTTCGGTCAATGAAAAACCCCAAAATGAGCTGTTCTGCTAGAAAAGCACAAGACCAGATCTGCCCAGCAGCAAAGCAGCTTACAGACTGCTCAGCAGAAAGCAGGTCTGATCTTCTTACGTTCTGCCTCACCCAGGCCTCTCCCTTCCTACATGAGTGGTGGCAGGAGGCGGCAGGGTTGGAACCTCTAACTTGAGCTCCAGGAACGATTTGAGGCTTCTGCTTGATTTTGGCAGGAGGCGGGGGTTGAGGAAAAGCCTTCCCTCTGCCTAAAGGAGAGACAGGCAAAAGGACTGCCCACAAGTCACCTAAGGAGCCCTTCTGTCACCAGCCAACACCTAGGAGCAGGAGTGTGTGGAGAAAAGGTGTGACATCCAGCCACACCTTCCCACGGTGCTTCATGCGCAAACACAACAGGTACGTAAGGAGAACGTACGGAACTCGCTGTGGGGATTAATGCAGTCCAAACCCACCGAGAGACATTTTTCCAAAAGTCAAGTTCCTTGGCCATGTTTGGTAGGGAGCTCAAGCTTGGAGGCCTTCTGGATGCAGCACCATTTTTCTTCAGCTGGATAAAGAGAGCTGCTGTCACAGACTGCCAGATGGTGGTCTCATCTGAGCTCACAAGGACAGGAAAAGCCACAGTGGGAATGAGAAACCTCATGGGAAGTCCTAGAGTGCTCTGGAAGCTGCAAGAGTGGTACAGGAGAAGCCATTCTCCTGCCTTCAGAGAAGGTCCAAGCCTTCACTTTTTGGCTTGAGTCTGGCTTAATGAAATTTCCTTATACCCCTTTATGGGATTTAATTACTGCAGCTGTGAATGTGGTAGTAAATAAAACCAAGAATCACTATTTAGGCAGGATGCAAAGAGGGAAGTTTTCTGCTTCTACATTTATGATAAGCCTTTTAAATCAGGACTTTATTTTCCTGGGCTTAAGAGGAGGAAAAAGTAACGGACAGTTCCAAGATGACAGCAACACATCTAGGGTTCTGATGGTCAGAGGGGGAATGCTGTGTGGTTATTTTGCTTCCTTTTTTCCTTCCTGGACAGGGATCTTAGAAAAATCTGGTTCTGGAGTCGAGTAAGGAGAAAATCACATGTCTGTCAACTAACGCCAACCTTTTGTATAGTGTTAAAAAGCATTTTTAGGATGTTTCCTGAAACTGAGTTCTTGACCACTTACGGTCTTTAAAGATTTCATCTGTTTGTTCCTGAGAGCAGAGACATTAACACTCAGGGAAGATCCCTCCAGTTGGGAGTTGATGCACTGTGCAAAACCCCCTATAGTCCCTGGAGAATATTTCTGGGTTTTTCCCAAGTTGAGCTGCTGCTCCTCCCTGTCACAAGGAGTGACACACTGCCTCATGGGCACCACAGTTTCTGTGGCAGAGAAGGTGATCCCTATCCAAACATGGGACTAACCTAATCCCTGGGGAAACAACATCACTGTAATTATTCCCCAGATAAAAACACAACCCATCTTAACTACAGCTGATGAAGTGCTTAACACCCTTGACTCTTGCAGCTGAACAGCTCGTGCTGTATAGGAACACTGGAGCAGCCCTTTGTATTCCTGAGAGGCACCATGCTCCAGTTCCAAAACAGTGGAAAAAAAGTTATAAGCTAAAATTTTTATATTAGCATATGATATGCCTTGTTTGCAATTCTTCACTGAACTGAGGACTGGTGGCTTAGCCTGTGGATGGCAGTAAAATATTTTTGATGGAATAACTGAAAGGCATAGCAGAGAAGCATTTCCATTCAGAGGAGCTTTCTCAGGGGTTTATTGCTCAAGGAAAGCCAGAAACAGTTGCATTGATTTGCAGATGAGATGACAGGGAAAACATTTTCAAATACTGTAAGGTATTTATACTGCTTAAGATTTAAGGATTGTGCCTAACTAATCTTTCCAAAGCTCCCGTGAAAGACAATCTAGCTTGCATCCTTTTAATGTGTTTTAAGCAGACTGGTGTCCCCTCAGCTGGTTTATCTCATAACAGTGTGGCTCTGTGTGCTGGAAATGGGCCAAGATAGAAACATCGGGTATTCCGAGGAGCAGAGGAACAGAGCAAAATTTAGACTGTCCACAAGATAATCCTCCTGGTGCTGCTCCACAAGAGCCCAGGAGGTCAAAGAAGTCTCCCTGCCAGAGCTCTTTGTTTGGTGCTGAACTGCATAAAACAAAAGAGATCTGTGAAATAAGGGGGATGAGGAATGGCTGAGTTTATACTGATTCTCTCCACATCCAGTTTAGCTTCTGGAGTTTAATGGTGCTGCAAGCTCTTCTAATCCCACCAGGTATTTGTTTGACTCATATACAAGCAAGCAGAGCCTGCCAGTTGCTACCCGAGTCACCCTCCTGGGAGATTCAGACAATTTTAGGAGTTGGTACAAAGTGAGATTTACTAAAAAGCCTTGTTCCTCTCTCTGAAGCAAATCTCTTTTCAAAATACCAAAAGCCTGTTCCTCTGATCTGTCTCCAAGGATTTGTAATTTCCAGCCACTTCAACGAGCTAAAAGGGCAAGGTGAAGTGGGGAAGCAGAAAATGAGCCCAAACAGATAGTGCAGGTGAGATGACAGCCACAACAGACTGCCCAAATGAAAGTAGCCACCAGAATGCCATCTAAAACATATATGTACACAAATCTATCTGAACAGCTGGTACCGCTGCCTTTGCAGTCATAACTTTCAGAAAAGGGCATCAAATTCCCTGAAGTGCAATTGCACCACCTGGAGCACAAGGAATCGTTAAAATATTCAGGATTTCCTGCAAAGTTCCGAATTGGCAGTCAGCATTGAAGAAGCAAAGGTTTCAAGGATGTTGAGATGTGGGGCTGCAGCTTAGATCCCTATACAATCCAACCAGCCAAGCTCAAGAGGTACCAATACCACAGGGAATACATACCCGGAAATGAAAAATCCCAGCATAATCGTCCTGGAATCCTTGGTCCTTTGGTAAAACGTTTTCCAAGAAGTGTTTTCGCAGTGTCAGGGAGCCCAGGGCAGCCAGCATCCAGCAGTCACCTCAGGGAAGGGAAGAACCCAGCACATTCAGTCAGTTACTCGCTGTTGTAGATCACAGCTCACTCTTTTTAAAGAGAATGGGCTGCAGCACCTAAGAACCACTTTGCTAAAAACAACCAACGTCCTTCTGTCTCCTTTTCCCCCTCCAAAATGCTGAAGCACTACCCAGTATTCACCAGCCACGTCCACTGGGAACCCTGCCGTCACCCAGCCATCCTTTTCTACTTTCAGGCTGATCCCATCTCTTGCAGTCATGTTGAGACTTGCAGTCCAGAACACTCTTTAGGAAACCTTCAAACTTCTCAGCAGAGTGGGAAATGGGAAGGCATTTCTTTCTACATGGCAGCAGCTCTGCTCCCAAAGACAAACATGGTCCAGGAGCATAATATGGAACTGACACAGCGCGCAGATCCCTACTCTGATACTGGGTAAGTATCAGAGGAGTTGAACAGAAATATCCACAGGAAAGAAAACACTGACAGCCAAATTAAGATATTAGGATGGAAAGAAAATTCAGTCCTACACCTGTTGGAGCTGTGCCTGCTTACCTACTTACACTGAGCTGTGTTTGACCCTTGTACTTGGAGCATCTGCCCGATCTCAGCTGGACCTCCATTTCTGTGCCTGGCCTTACACAGACAGAAGGCAGACACCAGACAGAAAGTAACAAATATTTGAGCTGCTGCACTTGGGAGTCCTGTTAAATGTCTGCAATAAATTGTGTGTGGGCTTCTGCCAGTCTAGATTGACCTGCACTGATTGTTTACTGCAGCTACCATGGTCCACATCTTCCCACCAAGCACTCAGAACACGACAAAGCAGTCATGGGGTATTGCTTTGTGCACATCTCGTCCAAAATACAAATATAACCTTACCTATTTCTCCTTGCATGATATCAAATCTGCTAACTCCATCCATGATCAAATGAGGGTTTCTCTGAAGTTCCTGGAGGAAAGAAAATGCAAAGGACAGTGTGAGTACCCAGGCTTTACCAGCAGTGTGTTCCTGCCCCTTGAAGACCTTGCCTACATTTTCCACATCTGAAAACTGCTTTTCTTGAGCGCTGGTGTTTTGCTGCCTGCCACCAACAAAACCAGAGGAGATACTCAGGCATCTCTTCTTTAATCTGCTCAGATATTCCTAGGGATGGGGACTTGGAGCGGGTGCTCCCTGAGTTTTCATTCGGGTTTCTCTAATTCTACTGACACCTTTTAGAGAGGGCTCTGAGCCTGGCGTTGAAATCATGCAGTTTCCTGGGGCACAGCAGGGCAGAGACACACAGGTCTCCAAGCAAAGGGTCCATCCTTCAGCTCAGCAGTGGGTCTGGGAGCATTTTACAATCTGAGCCTTTTGTGTTCCCATTCAGGTCTAATACAGGTCAGCCTGGGCTGCTTTTCTTCACGCTGGTGAGGAAGATACTGAAAGAGAGCTTAATCTCTGTCTGCAAAATCCCATAGGCCTGGCTGACATTTTTGATTCAGGGAGAATTTTCCTTGAGAGTCTTGCTTGGGCAGTGAAGGAAGAAGCACTTCAGAGCTTGGCTTTGCACACAGAAATGTGAACCATTCTCCCAGCTGTGTCTGCTATTGGCCTGGGATATTTGAGTACTCAGGAAGGAACTGCCTCAGCGTCCCTCATGAGTACCCCTTGGCACACTCCATCGGGGGAAGGCTCTGTTTTGAAAGAGCAATCAGCCTGAAATAGGCAAGTCATCACACATGTAAGAAAACAAAGAGATAAAAGGAAGAAAAAAAATATCCTGGTAAGAAAAATAATACAGCAGCTCTTCCTTGAACAGGCCCTGGCACTCCTTCTCCCCAGCTGATCTGACATGCTGCACAAAAATGAGACCAGCTCACAATGTGACTCATGACTTGCATGGTTGCGTGAGCTCAGCATTAGCAAATGCTGTCAGCTTTCTGAAATGGCTTCACAGTGATCAAACGCCTCTAAAAAGTTCCCCCGTCAGGAAAAGATGCAATGCAACGTCACTGCTCCAGGCTGGTGGGCAGATCATGCTCCCATAGCACTGCTGACGTGGGGAAAGCAGCCTCAGCAGGCAAATTCCTTGAGAGATGCTTTCCTACAGCCATTCCCACCTATCCCAGGACTCTGGGGATTTGCAACACGAGATTTACGCATGGCATGGGAGCAGGCCTAAGATGTGTGGTCACCAGCAGCAGTGCTTGTAGTATAGGGAAGCAGCACTGAGCCCTTCTCCTTTCCACTCTACATCCATCCCAGCTTTATCTTCTCCCTATCCTCTACTTCCCAGAGCAGTTTGTGCCCTTCACCTGGGTGAACTCTAAACTTTCCACAAGCAGGAAAGATTAAACTGCATGGCAAGGCTCTGAACTTGCCTGTACATTTGTGTGTGTCTGTCTTTCCAGTAGTCATCCCAGAAAACCAACAGCACAAAGGAATGGGTATTTTTGTTTCCCCCGTCAGTTCTGGGGGCTTTGAAGTCTTAGTTGCCAGAAGCAGGGTGGCTAGTGCACAGCTGCCAGGGGGGTATGCACCATCCAGAAGCGTGAGCCTGAAATCAATGGGAAGGCAGCTGTGTCTTTACGGGATCCCCGAGGAAAGGGCTGATGCTGTGCTCCGTGCCAGAATGCTAAAGCTAATAAGTGCTCTGTGGATCCTGCTAGCCTGTTTGTGGAGACTGGCTGAAAAGTCAGCCCGTTAGATGCCTCACCAAACATTCTATTGCCCACCAAGGTGTTTGACTCCCCAGTGAGCAAACGGGGATGAGCTGAGTCATTAAGCAGGTTCCTTGCTGAGAGAAATCAGTAATTTAGTCTAAAACCCGAAAAGACATAATCTGACGTCAGCCCCAGCCAACACGCCTCGACTGTGCACACAGACATCTCTGTGGCTGTCAGAGGCAACACTCCAACGCCGTATGCCCACCACCCACAGCACACCGAGCTCTGCTTCCAGCAGTGTGCACTCCCCACAGGCTCCAGGGCAACAACTGAGACACAATACAGAGTGTGTTGTTTCCACTAGCCAGGGGAAAGGGCTGCTCAGCAGCTGCCTGAACCCACAGAGGGCTTCTGAAAGAGCTCAGAGAGGACGTAATTGTGATGGGTGCAGTGCTTCGGAAATCTGGACCTTTTCAGCCGGGAGGAAAGGAAATCTCCAATTAGCTGCTCTTCCTTCAAAGGCAAGAATTCAGCAGTCATAAACCACCACATTGTCCATTATTGCAAAGCACAGCTAAACACGTAGTTACCGCTGCACAAAATGTGCAAGCCTCACTGTTTCCTACTGCTCAAATTGCACAACAAAGAGAGAAACCACAGCTTTAACTATAAGTCTGTCCAGACACAGTGCCCTGTTTCACTGAGAAATGATGAGGCTTTGTGGCATTATTCCTGAGACTTTTCAGTTTTAGCTGGAGGGGGAAAGGAGAGGGAGCTCAGGGAGGCACGTGGTCTCTTCTCAGAGTATCTACGAGCCCAGCAGTGAAGGCAACCATATGGGCTGCAAGTCAAGCACTCTGCCTGAACTCATCCCTCCAGGACAAAGCTCTCATCACTCGCTTTCCCTGGCCCACTGAAGACTTCATTATGTATTCAAAAGGAAAGAGAAGTTCAAGTTCAAACCAGTTCATCCTCCAAAGCATGGTCTTACCACAGAAGTACTGCTCATCTAAAGGGCAAGATGGAGAATTAATCTGAGAGGTGGAAGGAAAGTGTCCTGTACATGCACTTATCTCTAAGTCTCTTTGTATAATTGCTTGAAATTTTTAGGGAAGAACAAGTCCCCAGAAGGAGCTGGAGCTGAGTAGAGTAGATGTAGACCACATGCAGACATGCAAAGGACACAGTCAAACAGTTTTGTGAAAAACTGGAAAGCTGAGGTGGGATTTCCCAGGCAGTGTAAGCCAGTCTGGCTGCAGGCTGCTGTGGTTGGGTGCTGGCCACTTTCCCACACATTTCCCCACTGGCCCAGCATGATCCTGAGTGCAGCCACAAGGCCACTGAGGGTTAAGAGGCAGGAGCTGACTGTTCGCAGAGCCACCGCCTGGTCAGTTCACCTTAACCCTAAAGTAAAATCCCAGCCCTGCTTCTGTTCCTGCCACAGGTCCACATCTTTCCCTTCAGCTAACACTTGTGTTGTTCCCCCCTGCTAGAGCTCCACCATCCCCACACATCCTGCCATCATGGTGCTCCCTGTTCAACACACACAAATTATGACAAATAAAAAGGCTGCTATTGATTGAAAGTCAAACTGTTCTCAGCTGGACAAACATTAATTCAGCAGCACTGCTGTGCCTGTAATAGTGTTGCTCTGGATTAAGAAGCAAACACGGTACTGAAGTTCTCTGGGCTGCAGGCACCGCCCAGCAGTGTGCTGAGGAGGGGTCAGTCACACCACTGTCATGCATCCCACAACCACAGGAAACCTCCACAGAAATAAGACAGTTGGAATAACGAGGGAGGGCAGAACAAAGGACAAAGCTGTGGAGGGTCTGGAGCTCTCTTAGGAGAGGTGGATGAGGGAGCTGGGTTTTTTTAGCCTGAAGAAAAAGAGGCTCAGGGGGGGTGACTGTCTACATCTGCCTGAAAGGAGGTGGTAGCCAGGTAGGAGTCAGTCTCTTCTCCCAGGTAACAAGTGACAGAACAAGAGGAAATGGCCTCAGGTTGTGCCAGGGCAGGTTTATGTTGTGTATTAGGATAAATTCATTCACTGAAAGGGTTGCCAAGCATTGGAACAGGCTGCCTACAGAGGTGGTAGAGTCATGTCCCTGGAGGTATTTAAAAGACATGTAGATGTGGCAGGCACTTGGGGACATGGTGGCTTGACAGTGCTGAATTAACGGGTGGACTCAGTGATCTTAAAGGTCTTTTCCAACCCACACAATAGAAGCTGTGCTCAGCCACACCAAAGATCTGACTTGCAATGACTTGTCTCCAACAGATTGGAGAGGAAGAGGATAACTGAGCAAGCCAAAATTAATAAGAAAAATCAGACTTCTCTCAAGGGGTTTGCTCACACTGACAGAACTCAATTCCCTGCTTTAAAGCAGCATAGCTCAATTCATTATTGCCTGATTTCAATACAAATGCACTGGTTGCTTATAAAGCCGTGCTCTGCTCCAGTTCTCTTTTGCAGTGGAAGACTGAGTTCACCAGACTCCACACAGGTGGGGGAGCCTGCAAATGTGAGAGCCAAGTCCTGGAGGATGGACTGATGTCAACAACCAGACAAAAACAGAAACCAGCTCGGATCTTATGTGAAACCAGTTTGCTTTGTGTGGCTCAGTGCTAAAAAACCCCCAGTCATTGCAAACAAAGGAGGCAAAGACAAAGGAGGTGAACAAGGGAGGTAGCCCCGTGCACCCGGAGCTTTGGAGAGGCAGTTTCCCTAGAGGTGTTGGAACCTCCCCCCCGCACCACACACTACAAGCTGAAAGTGCCACGGTGTTACCAACAACCCTCCAGCCACCACAGCCACATAATCCTGCCTGAGACCCCCAGGCTGAGAAACAGGCAAGCAGTGGAGTCAGCAGACCATCATAGCAGCACTGCTTTCCAATCCACCCAGAATGCACAAACTCCCCATCACAATCAGCCCTTCCCAAAGATCAATGGAGTCGGGAAGTACTACGCAAATAAACCTTTTCCATCTTCCAGGAAGACAGACGTAATAGCTGGTGATGCACGGCAGCTTCCTTGGCCCACAGGGATGAATTCCAAGTCGAGGTCAGGTGCAATCAGCTGAGTAGGCAAGGGCTGAGACAGTGGCAGCCTGGGGATGCTGCTCCCGTTCAATTACACTGATTGCACACGCACACTCGGAGAGAACAAGGCGAATTGATTTTGATTTTCATCACGGAGAAACACTGAACAGGATCCAAGAGCCTTGTGGCCCCTGGGAAAAACTGAAGCTGTGAACTCCACCACAAACAGCTGGCGAGCAGCTTTGTCTTGTGCCAGGAAATGGCCCCAAAGTGATAGATCTGCAGAACACCACTATCCCTCTGTCGTGGTTTGACACTGCCCAACACCAGGCACCCACAAGAGCTGCTTGCTCACCCTCCACTGTCACAGCTGGGCAGGAGGGAAAAGGGAAAAAGAAAAAAATTAACGAATGCTTCCTGAATGAGATTAGACCAGGAGAAACACTTCAAGGGCAAAACAGGCTCCACTTAAGTTGCGAAGTGAATTTATTACTAACAGAATCAGAGGAGGATAACGAGAAGTAAAATCAGCCCTTAAAACACCTTCCTCCCTCCAGCCCCTCCCTCCTTCCCACGGACAGCGCAGGGAGACAGGGCCTGGGGGTTTGGTCAGTCCATCACCGAGATTTCCTTTCACTGCTCCAGGAGAGGACTCTCCCCCAGGAGGCCGTGGGGTCCCTCCCACGGGCACACAGTCCTCCCAAAACTGCTGCAGCGTGGGTCTCTTCCCACGAGGTGCAGTCCTCCTAGGACAGGCTGCTCCAGCCTGGAAGCAGGGCCCTCTCTCTCCACTGGGTCTCCCACTGGATCACAGCCTCCTCCAGGCATCCACCTGCTCCGGCGTGGGCCCCTCCACCATGGGCTGCAGGTGGATCTCTGCATTCCCCGTGGATCCATGGGCTGCAGAGGGACAACCTGCTGCACCATGGCCTGCAGAGGAACCTCAGCTCCGGCGCCTGGAGCACCTCCTGCCCCTCCTTCTCCACTGACCTTGGTGTTGCCATGTTGTTTCCCTCACATGTTCTCACCTCCTCATCTTCTCTGACTAGAATCCAAAATCTTGTGACTTTGATTTTCTCCTTAAATATGTCATCACAGAGGTGTTACCAGCCTCTCTCATTGGCCCAGTTCTGGCCAGCAGCATGTCCATCTTCACAGCCATCAGCCCCTGGCTCTGCCGGACATGGTGGGAGGCTTCCAGCAGCTTCTCACAGGAGCCGGCTTTGTGGCCCCCCTGCTACCCAAAACCAGGCCGTGCCAAACCAATACACCCTCACTGCCACACATTTCCTGTAACTTTCCTCATTAAAGCCGCTCGTGTGACAACCTGTATTTATTTTTCCTCATCTTTTTGGTTTTGGTAGGTTTTTCTTCATTTTCCCCTTCTTCTATTAGAGATAGGTTTTTAGGTTAACTTGAAATTGTTGTCTAAATTCTTGCCTGAATGAAAACTGGGTTCTTTTATCCCCTCCAGCTACAGACAGTAGGAAATCCAGCTCAGCTTATCTGTTTAGAAAGATGCTAACTTCAAAATTATTTTTTTGAAGGGTCCATTTTTGTTAAGTCACTTGCTGGATTTGAAATTCCTTAATGCTGATGCTAATTCTTGGAAATTTCTGGGAAATAAATAAAAGGCCAAGGAACAAATAATCACCAAAAGCTGCAAGGAATCACAATAGGCACTCTGCTCCTGAAAGATGGTTACATTTTCTTTGGGAAGGGACAGAGGAAAGGAATTTAAAAAGTGAGCAAGCCCTTTTGTAAAATGACTGATTCAAATGGTGGATCACTTTTCCCAGCAAACAAGCCCTGGCTCAATGTGTATAATTTTCTTCAATGTTTTTTAGGTGCTGAGTGCAGTAGCACAGGGCTCTGCTATGAGAACAAGGTGTATGCCTTGCCTGAGTTTGGACTGCCTCTTTCTGTGCCTTCCATCCAAGGAATTCTTTTAGAGACTACCTTTCTCAGCACCTGATGCCTGAGACAAATATCCAAGGGGTCCATGCCCTGCTGCTCCAACCAGACTGATGATGCAAGCAAAGCCCAGGTCAGCTCTTTCAGACAGTCCCTTCACCACACACCCCACTTGCAAGTCACGTCAGAGGCACTCAGGGATTCCTCTCATGCTGGTCCTCAAACTTCCACTGGCCACCTAGCAGCTTTTCCACCTCTCCCAGCTGCCCACACGCATAACTCTCTACGTTAATCAGGGGACAGGCCCTCTTATGCCAGCCCTTGCTCAGCATCCTGTCATTCCATAAGGGACCTACAGGGTCCCCAAGAGACCAAGGGTGAGCAGGGCAGGAGCAGTAGTCTGCACCCTTGAAGACCTTTCAGAAAAGTCTTCAGCAACTTCACCCTGCGCCCTTTTTAGCCTTTTTTTAAAGCATAAGCACTGAAGATCATGGACTATCCTTCACTTTTATAACGGGCACCATACTGAGCACAGGGGTGGGCTATCCCTGGTGCAGGGCCAAGGCACTGCTGCACAGATGGTAATCTCTCTCCCCTCACACATCTCATATCTGAAAATATAACCAATTTTAGCAGAAGTAAAGCATTCCACATTCAGCATCACCACAATTCACATCATCTGGACCATCCTACTTCAATTTCTTTTTGCATTTTTGCACAGTATTATGCACTATGATCAGAACAGAGAGAAATCTTTAGCCTGAACATTAATTGAATAAAAATGCATATTCCACAACAGTTAATCATTTCATGGCTTCCTCAGTTCCAATCAATAGCCTGTGTGAAGGAAAAGCAGCAAACGATGAAAAGGAATTGTTCTGAACATTTTAAAAGGAGCATCTCAGTTTTTTAAATCTGACATAATTCTTCACGGAGAATTTCCCTTTGACTGATCTTTAGAAAAGCCTAGCTGTAGAAAAATATTTTATTCAGTCTAAAATAGAACTTCTCTTCCATTTCTCAAAACTGTTGGCGAGCCAAAGGAATAGTTAATTGTGAGGTCCTGCTGTGTTTGGTACCTTCAGCCCCACCTCTAGTAATGCTTGAGGTACCACATGCAAAATCTCTGTCACAGATTGCACATTTCAGTGGGCATAGACTGAGGGCCAGGGGATGCAAACACAGTCTGAAGCAGTCCCCATCTTGTGGGAAACTGCAACTACTGCAGAGTTGGGAAAAGTGACATTCTAAATGTTGTCTTTATGCTCCTGAGCCACCTTCCCTCCCTTTTCAGGCACATCCCTATTTAACAAGATCAGTTTACAAGTCAAAAAGTTGTTTCTGACTGTCACTGCTCACTGTTACTGTCTGAAATCAAGCTGTTTTCTCTCTGCTCTAGACATTACCCCCAGATATGAAGACTCCAAAATCTGAGCGTAATTGGCAATTCTCTTGACAATGTACAAGGTAAAATAGAAGCAGCATGTTGCTCAACTGCTCGGTTGGATCTGGAACAAAGACAGCAGTTATAATTGCTATCTACCACTTAAATAACCAGATACTGCATGACAGTAAATGGAGGCTAAGAGATTATTAGGACCAAGATGCCAGTCACAGGCACATTTCCAGACAAATTTGTTTTAATGTCAGAGGGAGCTAATGGTGGAGGCTGAGAAAAATACAGACATGGGTTAAATTGGCCATGCTTTGTCAGCAGGGTACAACTGCACGGAGTCTCCGGGAGATGTATTCCGGTAGGAAACAGTCTCTCTTGAGGAAATTACAGGTATCTCTTGGCTGAGTTATTTAGGTAGCTTAAACACCTGGGATCGCGTATCCTTAGAGTTAACGCTGCAATGGCCTAAGAACAAAGATTGTACAAACGTTTCAGCACGGGTGAAAGGTGCCCAACTGAAAAACTTCAGGTTTGGGGCACCACTACTCCTGATACCTCCCACTTCCTCCGGGGGAACCAACTCCCAGAGGCAACTGGACGCAGCACTGGCCTTTCGAGACACGAAATTCAAAAAACACAGTTTTATTTGCTTCCTGACCCTTCACTCTAAACCTCTGCAGCTCTATAAATGAAAAGAAACCACTGTGATTTAGCAACAACTTCTGCCCCTGCTTCATTCTGTCAGGAAAGTGAGGCCACCCTTTGATGTCACCACAGCACAGCATGGCTGTTGTGGTGATGTTTGAGAAGTCAGGCTCCTCAGGCAGTTGATGCCACTGCCCTTTATCTTGCATCTTGTCTGGCAGGGTGAAGCCTGCATGTCTGGGAAATACCTACAGGTGAAAATTTAGGTCAAACTGAGGGGAAAAAAAATAAAATTGGGGCCTTCTTCAGCACTGGAATCCTGGTTTTCTGTTCCAGATGACCCAGATGAGTCAGCAGTCTCAACTTTTGTCCCTTGTCATAGAAGAGCAGCTGGTGGTGCTGCTTTAGCCTCCATAAAAGAACAAAAGGCTTTTCAATGTTCATGCCACAAACCCTGGGCCATGAGCATATGGTTTAATTTTTTGAAGGAGAGCTCTGGCAAAGCCAAGGATTTTGATCCTGCTCCTTCCTGAAAAAAAAAAAAAAACACCTCTGGAAAACTGTTGGCTGCTGTCAAAAAAAATCTTCATAAGGGAAGTGCTGGGATGGAGAGGACATATGCAAATTTTTGAAACCAATTCCACAAAAACTTTTATTCATAATCTTAGTATTCATGGATTCAGCAAAATAGAAGGGAATTCTCCAATACCTGCCTCACCTGACAGACTTCAAGCAGTAGCAGCAGCAGATTCTGCTTTTGGCAAGGTACATCAGTCCCTTTGCACATGAAATAACTCTCAGGATAGTAGAGTAGATAGATGTTCATCCCACAGCGCGGTGCCTCAAAATCAGTGGTATCTGGGTTTCTAAGTCACTTTGTATGCTTTTGAAGTCCTACACTTCTCTGCTGCAAAAGCACCGGGGTGTTAGTACTTAACAGATCTGTATCATAACATTTTATTCCACTTTATTCATCTTTAAAATGCCCCTGGAGAGTCCTTCCTAATATCCGTGTTTGTCTTTTGTGAGTCTAAGGCTTAGTTACTGTATTTTTTCTCTTTTGGACTGGAAACGGTGGCAACTCCTCTCCTTTGCATTTTTTAGTCACTTTCTTACTGCAACCCCTGTTTCAAGAGCGAGTATTCCCACCTGCCCTGAACCCATAAGCAGAGTGCTGGTGTAAAAAACAGAGCACAAGCTGCACTCTCACCAGACACACACTTGAAGGAAAACTGCCTGAGGAGAAGCCCAGACATGCAGCCTGTGGTAGGAGCAGCTTCTGCAGAAGAGAATGGTGTCTTCGTGGCACCTCCCCAGAGGACACACAAACATCTGCACCCAGCACCTCCACACCTACCACGCCATGTGCTGTGTCTCCTGCCTTTCCACACAGGCATCCACGTTTAGCAGCTCAGCAGGCTGTCTTGGCTACTCTGCTTCCCTTCTGGGATCCGTGTGTTTCAACATCCATGCTGGCCACAGCCCTGCTGCTGTGTCAAGGCCACCACGCTGCCAAGCTCCAGCACACCCTCGCTGCCCTAATGCGCATCTGCCTTCCAAACAAATCTTCTCCAGTTGTTTTGTGCTGTCTCTTTACAGTCTCATACTCACTGGTTCTACACCCTGAGGCTTTGCCTTTAGGGAGATGAGCTGGTTTGTCCCAGCCCAGGGAAGCCAAAGGCCCCAGGCACTAGCGGTGTGCTCAGCAAAACCCAGAAAAAGGGCAGCACATGGCTAATCCAGGAGCTGCACCAGCAGCAAATGGCACACAGCAGTGCTGTACAGAGCAGTTGGACCATGGGAAGATTTCCTAAATTAAGTCCTAGGATAAAAGAGCTGAGCATGTGATTCCACCTCCCATTCTAAACTTCCATATGCCAGATGATAACTGCCTATTAAACTGCAACTGGGAATCAGCACACAAACGTACTTCATCTCCTGCCTTGTCCCAGTTACTTTAAAATAGGTATTGCTGAGTCAGTCGCTTGGATTACAGAAATCAGAGATCTTCAATAGAATTTAACAACTTTTCAGGCTTGCACAAAGTCCTCTAGAAGCAGATCAAAGTGGGAACAGCAGTTCTAGCCAGGTTCACAGGTGGAAGCAAGCTTCCTACAAAAATGTACCTGGTGAAATAATTAATGTTGCAGAGGTTATCTTTCCTCCACACATCCCACAGCAAGGATCCCTCCTTGCAAGTGTGCTTCCAGTGTTCCCCTTGAGGTCTACTTTCCTGCTTAACACAGACCTCCCAGCCCAGAGTGAAGGCCTTTAGCCACTGGCCATCAGCAGCAGCACTACGAAACACCCCAGCTGGTGGAACTCACAGGTGGCCTCTTCCATTGTATTTGCCGGAGCTTCTCCTCCGGGAGCAGGGTGGGACCAATGGAGCTGATGTGAGCTGGGAAGGTGGCATCCTCAAAGAGCAGCCCTTGGCTCAGGCACAAGGCTCGCAGGTCCTTGAAGTCCTGGCTGTTAAATTTCCTCAGGTTCTGGAGGCTTCCTGTTGCTCCTGTGGTTTGCCAGCCCTGCGCCGGCAGCGGAGCAGAGCTGGGGGCGAGCATCGTGCCCCTTTCCTGTGAGGGGGAGACAGGGACTGCCATTAGTTCCCCGATGCAAAGGGGTGCATTGGGAGCATGTGGGATGACACCTCCCCCTCCCACCAGGAGGACTGCAGAGCAGCAGCTTGCAGAACTGAGGGCAGCCACAGTGACAAAATCCTTATTAGCTGGAAATGCATGGGGAAAGAGCAGTCGTCAAATCCCAACTGGTTTATCTTAAACCAGTGCTGTCAGTGCTACAAATTCAATTTGGAGTCTTCCCTGAGGACAGAGAGCAAAGCTGTTAGTGAGCTGCTGTGTGAGCGCCGAGGTGCAGCTGCAATAGAAGCGAGCACAGGGCATGGAGCAGGAGCTGCAGAGGCAGGGCGGTGTGAGTGGGAGCAGGGACCATGCCCAGAGGTACCCAGGACTCTTCTGGTCAGGAATCACAGCTGTGCCCAGGGTACAGGATTTCAAATTGCTGTTTGAACTGGGCAGTCGTTGCATGGCATCTACAGGTACTCCAGTCTGAAGCGTGGTCAAACCCCTCTCTGTTAATGTGGCTAACAGAAAGGGGCACTTCACTCAGGAAAAATGAACATTTTATACGTGCAGGGAAACCCTGGACTGAACAGACCTGCTAATACACCTGCTGGCCCAGCTAGAGATGGATGCAGGCACCAAAATCTCCTGTTGAGGGCTTTGTTCCTTTACAGGCATCAAAAAGCACAGCAGGATTCC
Source organism: Machaerirhynchus nigripectus (assembly GCA_013397975.1). Taxonomy (NCBI): domain Eukaryota; kingdom Metazoa; phylum Chordata; class Aves; order Passeriformes; family Dicruridae; genus Machaerirhynchus; species Machaerirhynchus nigripectus. The sequence continues at coordinate 941,492 of VZRQ01007680.1, read as the reverse complement.
TGCCATCAAAGATATACTTTTGTTCCAAAGGCAGGTTCATTGCCCATGGAGACACTGGACTGTGGAATGGGAGAGCTTTTAGGACAGGAATGGGAGAAGGGCACAAGAAAGAGGAAAAACTGCAGCACATGTGGAGGGGCCAGTGGCACTGGAGCCTAAAGAAAGCAATTTGTTTTGTCCAAGCAGTGCACAGGTTTTCAGGTGTGCTCCCCAGAGCCACGTGGATGTACAGAGAGACACACACCTGTGCACCACCTCCTGGGGATCTCCCTTCAGCTGAAAGGTTCTGCTGTGGGTTTCAGGGTTCAGAGAAGCAGCAGGAAGGTTGTACAGCCTTCCTTGCCCCTCCTGGTTCCTTCTGCTCCTATTGTCACACAAAATTACATGTTGCTGGATAAAAACATGATTCAGGATCCACACCAGTTTTCACCCCTCATTCCCACTTGCCCTCACAAAACCAAAATATTAACTATCCTGAGCTGTATTTCCACTTTTGCCTCTTTCCTTATGAAAAGAGAAGTCCCTTATTAGTAGTCTTTTAAAGGCATGAATCACTGTGATCCCCCTGGGGCATCTTGCGTTATGGATGCCACCACACCTGATCCTGGGATTTCTGCCCCTAGCTCTTGGCTTCCACTTAAGATGTACCTTCTCATAAATCAGCACTGGAAAATCCACCACATGCCCTGGGCAAGTCTCACCAACAGTTAATTAACTTTGCTGTGCTAATTTCTAACCTGGAGTCACCTAGTTTCACTTCCAAGCAACCGGATGCCATAGCTCTTTTGGTTGGTTGGTTTTGTTTGCTTGTTTGCTTTTTTTTTTTTTTTTTGGTTTAATTTTTTAGTAGATGAAAGGGCTCTTTTCTACCAAACAAACTTATCTGTAGATCTTAGATGTCCCTGGTTCTGCACAAATAGAGCAGATGGCTGCAGTAAGAGCAAAGCCTCAGGTCTGTATTGTGAATTCTTCCCACATGTCAAAAATACAGCTCAGCCACAATGAAGGTGTGATACAGCCCCCCCACCCCTCCCTTACACCCTTTTTACTTAGTCTCATCACCTTTCTTGGTGCTTCAAGTCACTTAGCCTCCTGGCATGGTAACAACAGCCTAAACAAATAAGTGGTTTGCATCTCATTGTTTTAATTAAAAGCCCCACAAAAAAAATCCAAAACCACCCTCGGCCAACAAGGAGAGAGAGCATTACCCTTGGGTTTGCATTTTTTAATACAATGGAAATAAATCTCATGTAATGTACCATAACACGACAAGGGAATGGCTTCTTAACAAATACTCATTTGAAACTGTGCCCAGGCTCCATGCATGCTAAGATCTATTTCTTGAAACAGTGTTCCAGCAAAACTGATTACTAATTCCAAAACTCAAATTAAAATTAACAGAGCTTGAAGGCTGGGTCTGACACGCGTTCCCTCTCTTCTGACAGAGAACAAGAGTTTTTAGCACGTGTGTGTGTGTGTTTAATTACGTTGTTTAACATACCGGAATTAAATTAGCAACCACACTGAGGAAAATAATACAGTTAACTGCTACTCCCTTGCAGGAATATCTTCATCAGCACAGACACATGAGTTCTACACCCACCCATGTCCCTCTGCAGGCAGTCCATAGGGTCAGAACTTGGCTAGCAGTGTCCTGGCTGCTCCAGCACACTCTGATGGCCACCTCTTTTGGAGCAGCATCCTGAATCCTGGCCACAGCTCTCCCCCGTGGCTCTCACGGGTCCGTCAGCAACAGCAAAGATCACAAAAGCTATTAAAAATGAATATTGCCTGCTTGGTTGGGGAGCTTCTCACTGTTACTGACCTCGAGAGCCAGAAAGACTTTCATGGGACAGAGTTATAATGGGATGGATATCGGAGATATTGCCCTCGGACTGCTCCCTGCCACAGGATGCAAGGAGAGACGGAGGGATTTCAAATGCTAACAAAAGCTGGTTCAGGCATATTGTCAGACTCCAAAGAAAAGCAAAGAGACTGCCACTCAGCTAAGGAAAGAAATGATTATTCAGAACGAGTAAACATTCAGGAGGGGCTAGACAAACATTTACTTAGTCCTGGGATCTCCTTCAACACACTTACTTATCTGAAATGGAGATGGGAATCACACCCAACCTGGCATCTGCTGCTCTTTTTTTTGGTTCCTCTTCCTTCTCGGCAGAGGGACTTCCTTGCTGTCTGTCCCTGAGAAAGGGACAAACAACAAAGAAGGAGGGAGAGAAGGTAAACAGTGGAAAAGCTACAGGGAGAAGGATAAAAAGAGATCAGGTGAGGCAGTTGGAAGGGATGGGAAGGAAAGCGGAGTCTGAGCATAGCAGGGCAGAAAGGTTGGTGACTCCTGCGGGAATTAATGGGGGAACCCCAAGCACCCACTGTTCTCTGCACTGAACAGCTTAAAAGGCAGCAGTGAAGGTGTGTCCTGTCTCCCTCCAGCTCTCATTCAGGAAAGATGTCAAGCCACTACTATAATCAGGTACTCAATGGTGGCAAATGCTACTGACAGCTAATTACACTTCGCATAAAGATTTATGTCAGAGTACAGACATCATTTCCTTCAGTGGCTTTGGTATTTTTCACTGAGTAGAAAGTAGAAATAGGCAATTAGAAACCATGTGTACTTCATAGCTGCTCCTCTCCGCTGATTTTCTCAAAACATTTCCATTACATGTTGGCTTAGCTGAGTTTCTGTACTTTAGAAAGATCAACTAATTTTCTCAAACAAAACAAAGAGCACCAGAAAAGCCAAAAAGCCAGCAGCCTTTCTTCCTGTTTCCTTCTCAAACACTCTAAACTATTAAGTTACCTTTCCTCTCCCCATAGCAGTCAATATATGCTACAGTAATGCCAGCACCCTTTCCTCTAAGATCCTGCCATTCATGTACTTGAAGCATTGGAAAAACTTCAGGGACTCAGTTCCAGAAGTACCTTATAATGAAGGAAAGTGAGAGTTTATTATCTCTCCTAGCATTCAGGGGCAAAAACAAACGAGAGAGACGGCAGCCTCCCGCAGTGACAGCAAGCTGAGGAGGCAGTGCAAGGACCAGAACGTGGGCATCCCAAACCCTGGGTGGACAGCAGCTCCTGGTACACACCACGTGTGAAAGCCTTGAGTACCACAGAAAATCAAAACCAAAGCCAGGCACTCTGGCAGCCCTCCAGGAGATTACTTTCCCAGTGGCATCTTGCACGACCTTCTGCTCCAAACAGCCTGTGGAGTACTCCCTTCTGGCTATTTATTAAGTCAATTTTCTTCTCGTTTTGCATACACAGCATAGGACAGTTCCAGATACCTTTTTTCTAGCTCATTTAACAGCAGCCTACAGTAACTATAGCATCCCTCCTCATCTTAGAATCTCTACTCCCACTTGATCCAATTACTTCTGACAACTTACCGTTTTACAAAGGAGGCTCTTTCTAGGATGGCAAATGCGTCTTTTCTTTCCCTCCAGGTAACATTAAGGACAGGGACTCTAATTTATTCTGTCTCTCCAAGGCAAATCCCTCTCAATGTGTCTGTGGTGCTTTTCCAGCCCTATTACTTATATTTCACCTGCTTCATCTCGTGCTAAATAAAAGAGCAAAGGGATGTTTTACCTGCAGTGCCTCCGGCGTAGCTCCACACCAGCAGAGGCACACGGGCTGGCACTATCCCTGTGCTCCTTTATAGGGGAGCTTTTGCCACGCCTTAAGTAAACGTAGCCAAGCTGAAGTTCAACAACCAATCTGGCTTGGGTGTAATAGTTTCATACAGACATCATACCTTGAAAATACATAGAGAGAGATAGATATGCACACACACACTTCTGTGAGCCGTGCACAACGAGTTGTCTATCGACCTACGTTTGTGGACAGCATCCTGTGGCCGACTGTGGCTTCAGCTGCAGTTATTCTTAGAGGAAAGCAGCTTTGTTTGCACCTCTCATCTGTTTTCCTCCTCAAACCGCCAGGAAATGCAGTAATCATTCTCGATCCAGGCACAGCCTGGCAGGACTCACCACAAGGCAAGTTATCAGAGGTGCGTGTCATTCTTTCTGCAGCAGTAAAAGCAGCAGATATTTTTAGGCCAATGCCTGTTAGCATTTATGCTGGGCTCTTGCTGAAATTCCACATCAGTTCACTTGGGCAGCTCATTTCCTCCAGGACTGCCTGAGGAAGTCGGACTTATCCTTTTATTTAGGAGGGGACTGACCTCCACTGTCCTAAAGCCCAAAGCCAAATAATTAAAGAGTATCTAGCAAAAATATGGGAATGTTTCTTTTTGGGAGACCAAACTGAGATAGCCTAAAGAGGCCCAAAATTCAAGGGAATGTGGGCAGCACATTCTCAGGGACGCATTCCCTGGCAAAAATCCTAAGTGGATTCCTACAACCTGCAAACATGTGTTTGAGTAAAAGTCCTGGTGCACAGCCACCTGAACAAGAGACAGTGATGCAACCTTGAGGTAAAGCAAACCAACAGCACCCTGGGCTGCATGAGCTGCAGCACAGACAGAGGCAGGGAACCCTTCCCCTTTGCTTCCCCAGTACTTTTGAGATGATATCTGCAGTACTATACCCAGTTTGGGGCTCCCCAGTGTAAGAGGGGCACCAAAAGTGCAGCAAGTCCAGCAAAAACACACCGGGATGGTCAGGGGGCTGGAGCACACGGTGTGAGAGAAGGGAGGGAGAGTTCTTCTGCTCAGCCAGGAGGGACACCTAATTGCAGCCTCCCACCATCCATAAAGTTACAGAGAAGGTGGAGACAGGCTGTTCTTGGAGATGCACAGCAGATGGGCAGAGGCAACAGGCACAAAGAGCAGCAAGGAAAATTACACGTGGTTAGAGACAAAAAAGATCTTCAGAGTGGCTAAGGTGCCCAGAGAGCCGGGAGCATCTCTACCCTTGGAGATAGTCACGTGGACAAGGACATAAGCAGCATCACCTAACTCAGAAATCAGCCTGCTTTGAGCTGGAGTGGGGACTCAAAGACCCAAGAAATCACCCTCTCTTTTTCAAGCTACCACAGCTTGTTCATGAAAAGGGAAATTACTCTGTAGTGAATGTTCATGAAGATTACCTTGGGGATTAAGAGAAAATTTACCAATCGATTGTTCTTCACTTACCCAAAGTAATTATACAATTACCTGGGCTCAGGAATGTCCCCAGAACAAGAATTTCTGCTTGGACTGCAGTCTCTTTGAGCTGGGATGTTAACAGTTCGCAGAGCAGCTGGCTCCTAGGAGCTATGGGAGATGAGAACATAAAAGTGCTCATGAAAAAGACAGTTCATCTTCTTCATCAGTGTTTCCTATAGTTCTGTGGTTTACTATAGTTTACTATAGTTCTTGACTAAAAGCTGTGTACTGCACTCTGCCTGCTCGTATTTAAGGGCTTTCATTTCCTCATGAGATCCCAACATTTAGCAGACTCTAATAGGAAATGCATCCATGTAAATTAGAGCAAAATCTGCCTCAGAGGGCAAAACAGGTGCAGTTTTCCTTTAAGAGCTGTTTTCCATAACCACTACATAAATAAAAGCTGATTGCACCAGAAGCAGGGAGCGAAGATTTCCTTCATTGCAGGAAAGGAGCTGTGAGGTGATAAATGCCATAGCTGCTGGCTCATCTGACAGCACGCGCGCTGTTAATCGCCTCCTCTCTGGGGAAACGGCAGGTATATTCCCCTCCAGGTATGGTGATTCATTGTCTGGAACTGATATCGCTGCTTAAATGGTGGATTAACATGATTTAAGAAATATTCATTGCAAAGTTGATTAGAAAGCCCCATCACCAACCTGGCAGGAGATTTCAGCTATTGCAGCATGAGCCCATTTTGAGATTGTCAGCTTTCCTGCAGAAGGCTGTATTGATGTGTCCATTTTCGCAGTGGCTCCAGAGAAGGAAACCCAGAAGGCTGAGGGATTTATGTGCAGTAATGAGCCTTGGGATTATTTGCTATCCTAAGTGCCTGTGGAAACCTGCAAGACCAAAAAAAAAAAAAAGGAGAAGAAGAAAAAAAGAAACAGAAGGATTTGACTAAAAAGCACAGGGCTGTGCATGGAGAGAGCAGGGGTGTTTTCTTCCAGTGGTACCCTGTGAGACTGTGGCAGGTGTCAACAATTCCCCTGACTTGAAGTTTGCTTCTGCAGAGCAGGGACATTAATCCATCTAAGGGCAGATGTGCAGTTTAATCTACTCATGAGCAGAAGATGCTGAAGGATCACTGAAAAATCAAAACTGTTTCTGCGCTCTAAGTTACCACCTCAGGGCTGGTAAAGCCCAAATAAAGGAGGGCCCCTTTGCTTAGGACCAACAGCTTCCACTTCCACTGGGTAGTGGCACCAGAGGGCAAACACCAGCAAGTGCTGTTGAACCCAGGTTTTCTGTGAAGCCCTCATGGCTTGTGAGGTCTCAGCTGGCACCACAGATTTTTGGCATCACAGAATTTGGGAATTTAGTGAATCTTTATTCCTCTCTACCCTGGGATAAAAAATAGACAAAAAAAATTGCACAACACAGGGGTTCTTTTGAAATAGATTTTAAGCTAAACACATATATCTCCTCTGCCTGGCTTTCCTGAGGGTAGACTGATGTTCTGCATGGCTGTCATGGCCTAACCATAGCTGGCAGCTCACTTCTCCCTCACCACCAGATCAGGAAGACAACTGGAAGAGTAAAAGTGAAAAAATTCATGGGTTGAGGACAAAACACCTCAAAAGCTAAAGCAAAAGCTGTGTGCAGAAGGAAGGGAAAACAAGGAATTAATTCCCTGCTTCCCGTGGGCAGACAGGTGTTCAGCCTGGGAAGAAAGGCTCCACCACCCATAGCAGTTACTGGGGAAATCAGTAACTCCAAATGTCCCCCCTTTCCTCCTTTTTCCCCAGCTTTACATGCTGGACATGACCCCTGTGGTGTGGAGCGTCCCTTTGGTCAGTGGGGGTCAGCTGTCCTGGCTCTGTCCCCTCCCAGCTCCTTGTGCACCCCCAGCCTGCTCACTGCCAGGGTGGGGTGGGGAGCAGAAAAGGCCTTGACTGAGTGCAAGCAGTGCTAAACAGTAACAAAAACATCTCTCTGTTATCTGCACTGTTTTCAGGACAAATCCAAACTACAGCCCTGTACCAGCCACTGCAAAGAAAATTAACTCTAGCCCAGTTAAAACCAGCACAGTAGCCAGCAGGATGTCTGAAGCAGTGAGTTTTGTATCATCTTTCAAGGCTGTCTGGGGAGGAACTGCACAAGTTTGCCCCAGTACTAGTGGAAGCCTTGGCCTTAAGAAGGAATCTCTCCTCACTCCACCCACAGAGCTTCGGCACTGAAGTATTACGACTGTTATCTTTTGCAACATTTCAGACATATGCCTTAATTTCTTACTTCTGCTGCTCTTACCCCTGTGAAGATCACACTCTTTTTAGCAGAAAGACTCCTAATTTACACCACGGTAAATAAAAGAAACAGGCTGGGAAATTTTCCAGGGTAGTGAACACAAATAGGTTTGGTGTAAAAGAGGAATCATCCTTCAATCATTGTCCCATTTGCTGCAGTGATTGGGCATCCCACTGTTTTTGCATTATGGGACTAATGTAAGAATACTATCAATCCATTTCATTTCCTCATTCATAATTTTGTATATAGGTCAAGTGTTACCATTTATTTGCTTCTCTTACACAAGATGCAGGGAAGCTATGATTAATATTAGTCATAAACAAGCTCCTTTGCTCTGTGTTTAATGCACTCCTATTTCTGGCAGGACCTGCCCTCCTAAAACATAAACTTTAATCACTGTAAGAACTATCAGGCAAGTAACAAAGTCCTACTTCAGCATCTGTTTTCACCCAATCCTCACCCACGGGCTGCTCCTCAGTGCAAATTCACCACGAGCTGCAGCACTTTTGCCACATTCACATATGAATCATTTTGCTCATAAATGAAGTACAACTGTTGCCGGAGTGAAATGTGGCAGCTGCTTAACAGTACATAATGAATCCACAGAGCTAGATCCTACTGCCACTTGGGGGAGGGGGGGATCTGGTGTGAAAAATATCTCTCTCCAGAGCCCTGTTTTCAGAAGAAATATCCACCGACTTCAGAACCACAGTGGGAATTCTTTGAGAATAAAAATAAAAATAAAAAAAATAGGCAGCCTGCTACTGACACCCATATTAGCACTGGAATTTCCCAGTGGAATATTTTTCCTTCAGAAAAATGCAATTCTGTCAAAGATGAAAGCCACTAACAATGAATTTTCACCATGAGAAAGACACAGTACATTTCAATTATGCCACTGGGCTCCATTCTGATTTTGCAATAGTTGCATTTTTTGCTTACGAAAAACCCATCACTTCAAGCTCATCTCTGCATTATATGAGAGGTTTAACATTGCAATGTAAAAAAGATCCCAAGTGTTATTGCAGTAGCTCTTTGCATTCAGTCTGACATTATTTTTCAGAATGTGATTTCCCAGGAAATTCTGGACTTTGTTTTTCATTTGAACGAGGAACAGAATACGATAGCACTTTGAATACTGAAGCTCTACAAAACCCCTACAGAAGTTTGGCCCCTCAGCACCCAGCAGCAAAACTCTCCTTGAGAATAAGCCCATCCTATCACCTGGACTAACATCAAAGCATTTTTTTTAAAACAGAGCCATCATGACATTGCCCTTGCAAGTGACACGGACACCCTTCCATCTGGTCGTAGCACTGCTGTTTTGCTTTATCAAACCTTGCTAGCAACCTCTCACAAAGGTAAGTGAAGGAGCACTTTTACCCCTCTCTCCTTGGTGTCCCTCATCTACCTCTTCATCAGCAGCTTTTGGGTCCCCGAGACAGCCTTTTTTGGAGGGTACATCAGAGTGAAGCTCTTGTTTTCATCGGCGTATTAGCCCTTATTTGGCATTTCTGCCTCCAGCCTCGCTAAAGCCCTGTGGGTATGAGAAAATTTATTTCACGCTTCTTTTTGGTTTTGTTTTTGTCTTGGTGCGAACAGATTGCGACAGTCTCACGTTTGTTTGTTTTGCAGAAACATTCCCGCCATCCTCTGATGGAGGATCCTTGGCCTGCAGATCATTCCGACAGCCTGCTAAAAAACATTTGTGGTTCCCAGTCCTCGCCTCAATCTCTGCTGGCTGCTGACGCGCACTGCAGAGCGCAGCTTCCTCTTCCTTGACATCTTGCCGTTTGTAAGGTGCCGGCAAGGGCGCGCTGCCGGTATTCCAGCCCAGCAACGTGCTGTCCCCACCTCTCCTCCTTGCTCCCACAAGACGTCCCAACACCTGGAGAAACTAAGGGCTGCAACTTGAGACAAGCCAGACGGCTCCTCTGGGATTCCATGTCCTTCAGCACATACCCAAAACCTCAAAATGGGGTTACTACCCAAATCAGAGCAGAGGGATCTGAAGCTAAATTATGGCAAACCCTACTACTGTCACAGTGGAAGTAAGACCATGAGTTGGCTGGAAGTCACAGACATGACATCCTGGCCCTGTCCTCTAAGAAGTGCTCATGGAGCTCCTACACCACCACAGTAACTGTGCTGTATGCTGACAGAGTCGGCCATTGTTTGAATTTACTGGTTCCTTGAAACACAAATAATGGCACAGAAGACGAAATTGAATTAATCTCTCAGACTAACAATTCCATCACCAAATTCCTGGAAATTTAAAAGATCATCAAAAACATCCGCTGGTTTTTTTAAGCTCTGGCTTCATCCTCCCTTGATCCGACAGAGGTGACCTCATCTGCAGCAGTAACACCCAAACACACACACCTGCAAGGTACCTAGGTAGTTTAAAAAGAAAGGCTGTCTTGGGAGAGGACGGTGAGATACCTTACAGATCTGATGGTAACACCTGAAAAAAATTTGTGTTCACCTCAGTTGCCATGTTAGGCAAAAGCGGTACAGGATCTTTTCTGCCTCCTGGACAGGACAGCAGGCAGCTCTCCCTGCAGCCCCAGGGAGCACGAGTACAAGGCTCCTGGGATCATGCTGTGTTTCCCTAGAATACATAGGGCACCTAAACCAGGTGCTTTTCCTCGGAAAAAAGCAGTCCACACTTTGTACCCCACTCACCAGAGACCCATTTAATCTCTCTCTTAGGAATTATTTTGGCCATGAGAAGTGTCGTATCACAGCTTTCGTAAGAGCATCAGCACTTGCCAAACATCACAGGGTTGGAGAGTAAAAAACCTCAAAGAACCTAAAACATTTACCAGCCTGAGTTTTCTCATTCTGATGACTTTGTAGCCAGATGCATCTGAGCTTGCTCATCTGACTGACACAAGTGAAAAGCAAAGCACTGCCCATAAAGAAGCCTGTTCAGCTTAGTCTGGAGGCTATACTTATTCAGCTCAAACCAAAGGACAATGTGACCTCTTATTTGGAAGGCATAGGAAGGGTGACAAATCCATGGAGAAAAGCTCTGGACAGAAGTGGGCTCCTCCAGTAACTGAGGCAGTTTTGCTGCTGAGGCCTGCTGTCAAGAGAGGAGGGAAAAAAAGCAACAAGAAGATCTTGAGAGATCTTGAGAGAGCTCTATAGAGATCTTGAGATCTCTATAGAGAGAGCTTAGGGGTTTACCAGGATGAACTTTTAATAATTGTACAGACTTGGAACAAGAGAGTATTTGTTCCTTTGCAGTTCCTTGCTCTGGTGGGTGCTCTAGGACACATGAAAGACCCAACCCCCTCTGAGCCAAAAGAGAAACAAAGATCAAGTGGTGAAGTTTTAGAGTACAAGTGGAAAATCTGAAGCACAGATCCCAGTGCTGCCCTCCCTGGGGCAGTCATCCTGAGCAGCACAGCATCAGGACTCAGCCTGGCTTCAAACATACAAATCCCTGATGGAGAAAGCTGCCCTCCCCAAATTCTGCTTCCCGAGAGCTGTGAGGGGCCAGCTGCGACCTGCATGGACAAACAGACCAGCACGTCAGTGCAGCTCCCTTGGAAAGAAAGGGCTTGTGCGTTCTGCTCTCCTTTTCCAGCTGGTTGCCATGTGCCTGCAGAGCACAGGCACAGCAGCTGGCACGACCTTTCCCAGGCTGACCCTGCACTGTGACCTCTGTCCCCGCACTGTGTTGGCAGCAGGCTCCCTTTTCCTGCCTCAGAGCAGCTCCAGCCCTGAGCTCCTTTGTCAGGATGAAAGGTTCCGCTCGGAGCTGCGCGGTGTGCTTTGATAACACAGGGCTGCTCTCTTTGCTCTGCTCTATCAGTACATGGGAAAATGAGGACTGGTACTCTATCTGAGGTATTAATTAAGTACCTTAAATAGCTAGATAAGGCACTTAGCTAGGGCTCAGAGCCTTGTATGGAGAGGGAGATGCCAGTGCAGAGAACAGCATACGGTCTCTAGTGAATGTTTCTGTCACTTTCCATTGACATTTCAACTAATGTTCCTCACTGATTATCTGTATTTGACAATGTATTAAGGAAGCACATCAGACACTGCCTTTAACTTGTCCAGCCAAACTGCACCGTATTTCTAAATGCTTCCTTCTTCTGGGGGGAGGAGGAACAGAAGAACTAAACTCTGTAATTCCGTGGACAAACACAGGAGGCTATGGGTAACAGTCACAGGATACAAACAAGGCCAAAATATGAAAGAATGTAGAAAGAAGGGCAGAGTCTCAGGTAATTTACAGAGGATCACTTCTGTGAAAATTATTCCATCCCGTAAAAAAAAGTGTAAAATGCAAGGTAATGCCTGAAAGGGAAGAGGGACACTAGGAGTGGACAAGGCTCAGCAAGACCAGCCCAGGGGTGAGACAGACTTGGAAATGATTGCTTCCCATGGAGGTGAGAAGAACTGGCACCATACCAATGCTGGGAAGCACCCAAGAGAGTAAAGATAAGACTGCAAAACAACATGACAGTGCCTCGATTCCTGGTGTATTTTTAATTTCAGCTTTTTCTGAAACAGAACATGTTACTTTTAAATTTGGTGAGTTTATTAGATAATCCCAGACCAAATCTGGGATTCACTATATCTGGGATCACTATATCACTAATCTCACTATATCAACACTAATATAAGAGAGGGTTTAAGATGGAGCAAGAGCTGAATGAGAAGCAGTGACATCCCCCCCTCAGCCCACCTAATGAGAAATGTCTTTTCCCTCTCCCAGACATCTGATTTCCTCCAGCTGCTCTGATGCTGATGAGCCACAAGGAGATGCAGAAGGGGAGTGAGAGAAGAGCAGAGCTGAGTGAAGCAGCTCTCCTGACTCACTAATGGAAAAGGCAACACAAATCTAGCAGCTCCCAGGAACTAATCAGGGACCTCGACTCCGCCAACTGTGAACCATCAAAAGTTTGTTCTCCAGAGCAAGAGGATGAGACACTTTGAACCTAAAAACAATCAGTGCTGGGATCTCTATGTACTGTCATATTTTTTTTACTAATATGGGATAAGACTTTGGGGCCATACTGAATCAAGCCCCTTGTTTACTGCATCCAGGAGAAAACTCTGTATAAGCAGGCAGGTGATGTGCTGAAATGAAGACTAAGCCTTTTCTCTCCTGCAGTCTGAATTTCAATTACTGTGCTTGTTGCAGCATACTGAGACCGGGCCTCAGTAGCCATTAGCTGGAGAATCAAACTGTAATGTGTTTGACCCAATATATGCCCCAGTGAGTGACAGAGAATGGTATTGAGGAGGAAATACAGCGGGATGTGATGGATCGGATTCCTAGAACAAAGAATTACCTTCCTCTTCTCCACTCCCTTTATATCCTCCTGCCGAAGCACTGGGGATGGTCCTATTAACTATGGGCTTCACAGAGCATTGCAGCATCTTTGGAGGAAATCACAAAGATGGGTTTTGCACTAAATAACTGGACTGTCAGAAAAAGAGAGAGGGAAAAGACATCACTGCCTTGCTGGGAGACAAAAACTGAAAAATAGCCCATCCTGCAGCTTCTTTGGGGCCACAGATTTATTATGTGTGTACAGTGCCTCACACAGTAAGACTTTGATCCTTTGACTGGATCTTGAAAGCCCTCTGTAATCCAAACAGTAAGAACAAACAATTATTCCGTGTCAGGATGAGGTATGATTAAAATCATTTTACTGTGTTTTAACAGTTGGGTATATAAAAAGATAAGGAAGTTTCAGAATAGTTAATTTTTAGGGTTTTTTTTTAACAGACTTCATAAATCTCTGGGCATTTTGTTGATAAGTATGGTTATGAGCTGTGGAAAAGCCAAGTGATTATAATAAAAATAATGTTTCATGAAGATTTCTGTGCCTTTGTTCTACTTGTGTTACCTGGCCAGCAACGCAGGCCACAGAGCCCCAGTGCAGATACAGTCACTTTTTTAACTCCCCCTCTTTCTAAGTACACACCTTCACCTTTTTTGCCCCTAACTCTGGTGGCAGTTTAGAGGCAGGTTAGACCCTGTCATCTCAATCAACAGGGAGCAGGAAGAGAAGTGGGAAAATTTTACTGGTGAAACATTCACAGAGAGACAACCTAAAGCGAAATCAAAACCATTTAGTTGGACAATTAACTCCCACTTGTAGTTCAAGAGTCCATCTGAGAAACCCACCCAAAAATCTTGTCCCTCGAACCAGGGATTAGCTCAGGCCCTGGATTTCTGAATAAAACCACTCCCAAGTGCCTGCTGGCTCCAGGATCTAACCCAAAGGCCACTGATTTTGACAGAATAATCCAGTAACTTCGGTGTACCCTGGAGCACATCTTCTGAGACAAGGCAGCAGCACCCTGGCCCTGCCTGGGGTCAATGGCCACATCATGAATGAGCCACAAACACTGAGGTTTCATCCCTACTGCTAAACACCACGGGAGATACCAATGGCCTGAGTCTGGCCCTGAGGCCAAGAGCCATGTGCCCATACCACAAACTTATTTTCTGCCCTAAAGAAAGCATCTGATCCAGGCTTGAGGGAATGGGCATCTGCAAATTGCCATGTGGTAAATAAATAATAGTGCTCCTTTGCTAGCCAGCAAGAGCAACATTTCGGGGTTACTTTCAGACCTGAGGAAAAGCATGAACCTCACATGCCTGAACCTCTCCCTGTTTCCTTTCCTGTGCACCTACATTAACAGTTTTAACACAAGATGCTACATCACACCTGCATCTGTGCAAGGCCATTGATGAAAATTTGTGTCAGAAGTGCTCGAAAAGCAAATATTTGCAATGACCAGGCCCACTGACTCTACCTGCTGGCTATTACCTGGGGTTGGGTTCCTCATGGGCAGCAAGCTGGGTGTCACCAAAACACAGGAACAAAATCTGTTGACTCGTGCTGCTGTCATCGTCTGAGGTGGGTGTTGGAGATTTGACTCACACACGCATCTGTTTATTCTTGATTGAGTAAACCTCTCACAAACACTCTCAACCACCCCTGTGGAGGACAGGGCCACAGGCAGTTCTGCCCCAGACTCAGCACTCCAGCACCTTTGGCTTCACAGAAAGTTACACCAGGTATAAACTTCACCCTTGCCCATAGCCAGGCGTCTCCCACTGATTTTTCTCTCTCTTGCCCCAGTGACCCAGAGAACTCACCCCCAGCAGGTGACTGGGTGGTGGCAGGCAGAGAGGGCCTTTCAGAAGGCTGTGTACATCCTTGTTTGAGGTCACTGGGCTGATATTCAGGCTTACAATATCTGTGTTGTTTTTCTGAGAAGTTATCTTTCCTCTTTTTAAAAGTCTTGTTTTCTTTTGCTTTTTTTTCTTCCAGGTTCCTGCTAACTTCACATTACTTTTTTACAAATGCACTCTAAATAATTTTACTGGCAATAATATGTTCAAAAGTGGTATTCTAAGAAAAGACTTCAGTTGCAGAAAATAGTCACAGGAAACAGATTTCACATTGTGCAGCACGAGTCACTGAAAACAGATGGAGTTTCCATCACTTGGGTGAAAACTCACAGAATTTTCACATCAACAGAATAGTGCAGTGTCCAGCCTGTAGGTAATGAAGTGCAGAAAGCTTTGCTCGGAACAGTCCTTATTAGAGAAGGCATTCACACCAAAACAAATCATCCCCTTTCACCTGTGTCTTTTTCTGTTATAATGGAAGAAATAATAAAACAGATGCTGATAGCTTTGCCCAGGGTTTTTCTGCAAGATTCCCAGACATGGCATGAAAATGTACAGATCAAAAAGCGATCCTGTCAAAAGAAGCTGGGGGAGAGTTCACTGCCATCATTTGTCAACAAGCAGCCCACAGCTGTCCCTTCCCAGCTCTGGGTAATATTCTTAAGGCATAGGCCAACTACTAAGGATTTTAATGGCTTATTATTTTTAGTAGCACAAAACATTTTAAGGTCACTCTCATTTTAGTCACAAAACAGAAACACATCAAGTACCTGAATGCATTCAGACCAGCTAATCAACACACCAGCACAGCAAGGATTTTGAATCTCAAATACCTTACTTTGAGGTGCTCACAGACTGAAAATTTCCTAAATCAGAAGTGACTAATGGCCGCATTCAGCAAATAACTTCAGACAGCGACTGCATTTGAGAAGCCCTCAATCTGTCCATAGGAAGACCAGAAATTATAAGAGGAGGCGACTTTGGCTGTCCTTCTCTGGCAAATATGTTACTCATAGGAAGCCCCAGTTGTCTGGCCCCAAAGAAACCATGCCTGAGGAGCTGAGGCAAGCCTGTGTCCAGTTCAGGGTACTCTCTTAGCAGTAAGAGCAGTTGCCCTGCAGGAACCCTGAGGAAAAAAGTCTGCAGAAGTTATCATATTTATTTTTTAAAAAAACCCCCAAATCTCTGTCACTCCATCCCCTGTGTTGGCTCAACCCTTCAGGAAAAAAAACATCTGCTCCTGCAGTGGCTGGCTGCTGTCTCCACTGAACTGCACACGTGGCTGTAACAAAGCATTGCGAGGTTTAAAATTAAATTTGCTATGAGATGGAAACCGGGCAGAGCTGCAGGGTGACCCCAAACCCTCTGTCCCACTCCCTGGCCACATAGAAAGGCTCCCATTTGGGTGTCCCCCCAGCTCCTTCCCTACATCAGGGTGGGAGGAGGTGCTGCAGGCACTGGGGCAAAAAGGCCCCTTCTCTTCCCTGTCTCCCCTGCTCCCCATCCTGCTGCTCCCCCAAATCACTCAAGAGGGAGTAACCCAAACCCCAAATATCGACAGCTCTTTTCCCTGGCTCTCTAGAAGGGACTGCCAGGGAGGAAGGAAGGCCAGGGCTCCTGCCAAAGGGCAGCTCAACACCTGGGAATCCTCCTTGTGGCTTCCCCCAGTGTCCAGGGCTGTGCCATGTCCCATCCTCGTGACAGCAGCTTTTTGTCTTCTCACCCGTGTCTGGCTCGTGCAGAAGAGACCACACCTGAGCTAGAACACAGGTGACCACGCACATTTAAATCCTACACACACAAAAATGTCCATCCATGCCGCTCCCAGGAATCCTGTTCCTTCACGTGAGGGAGATCTCCTGTGCCAGGACACAGGAGAGCCAAAAACGTGCAAGCAAAGGATGACCATGGAACAGCCACCAGTGCTGGACAGGAACACCTTATGCCATGTTGAAGCACATGCCAGATCCACTCACTCTTCCCCCTCCTGCAGAGATCTAATTAAAACGAGAAGAAGCTGCCACTCATGGCTGGCAGATCGGCCCCAGCCAGCCGTGCTGTTCGATGCTGGGCATGGACTTTGCTGTCAGATACTCTCTAATCAGCTGAGCTGGTTTTCAGGAATTTTGGTTTTTTCTCCTTTTTTTGGGGTTGTTTTGTTCACTTCGCTCCACTGGCAGTGTTCTGCTGGGCTCCTGGGCAAATTATCCACACCACAGTCAGGGCACGCCACAGACAGAGGGTTTTCACTGGAGTTCAATGTAATTGCTAGCATTTATCACTTTAATAGCCTAACGAAGGTGAGATGTAATTGGAAAGGGTGTCAATTGGAATATGGAGTTTGTTTTACAAATACCTATACAGGGGGTAACCAGTGGCACAGAACAGTGCTGTTTATAAAGCTGGTAATATGTGGCATAAATGTTCATCCCTGGGTGACTTAAAGTGACCTAAAGCCACGTTCTGTAATTGCTGCCTTTCTTCCTAAGCACTTGAAACAAACACAAAAAAGGTTGAACCCCTCCCAAGGCAGATTTTCGAGCCAATGAAGATGGTTTATGTCCATGAAACCGAGCCCATATAACTGTCACCTCATCATCATTCCCACTTGCAGAGTGATCAGCAGTGATTTTGCTTGAGTGAGTTTTGTCTGTGTAAGCAAGCTCAAATGAATGCAACAATCATAAGAACTCCCAGCAGGCCCATTGCTGTTGGGGGGAAAAGAAAAAAATAAAAAGCTCCAAAAAGCTCCAGAAGCATGCTTTCTCATCACATGCACCAAAAAAAAAAAAAAGAAAAGTAAAAACAAAATTCAGTGAGAATTAAAAGCAATTCAAGAAGTTGTATTTCTCTCTGTTTTACTCAAAGTAAGTGTTTGGGCAAAGAGAGTTTTATGCATTTGGCAGGATGGCTGACCCTTATTTAAGGCAGAATGTCTTAAGGCAGAAGAACACTTCTGGATAACAATCCCCTGCTGCTAAATAGATACCAGGGCTTGTTGCTTGATGGATATTGTGCAGTAATGCTGGCTGATGGTGCTGTTAGCAGACAGCTTAACGCCGAATGGGAGCCTGAGAGTCACACAGAAGCCTCCCGAGCCAACAACCACAGCACAAAGTACGGCTCTCCTTAAAGAGCTAACCTTTGTTCTGAACAAGAAAGCGCAGTTTTACTTTGTGTCATCTCCCGGGGGCTGGCCGGGTTACGGGAAGAGTGATTACTTCAGGGAAACAAGCCCTTCCCTCTCTGCAGAACGCAAACACAGACTTGGGTACTCCCCTAGTATCATCAGCGTACCCTAGCCCCAGCAGCTTTCTCCAGGCGTCACAGATGTAGGATTAACAAATAACCTGCTGCAGTGCCATCCTTCTGACATTATCTCAAATGGGTGTTAATTTAGTGCAGAAGACTGACAGGAAGCAACGTTGAAAATTTTACCTTAAAAAGTCAGAAACGGCGAAGATGTGGCCTGCAGGTGTAGCAGTTTGTGCTGTGGCCAGCCCTGCTGCAAGATGAAAACAGAGGGTCCCATGCCTGCCTAGGAGGTGCTTCCATCTGGCTCATCCTGACAGCGTTCCCTGAGGTCTTACAAACCCACAACTGGCTCTGCACAGAGCCTCCCCACTGCACACGCAGCACGGGATGAGGTGGGGGTAGATTCCTAAAGCACTCCCAGATGGTGCTCCGGTCATTAATCCACCTGGTAACATTTTCACCAGATGGTAGGAAGCCCTCAGATCTTCCAGAAGCACTCAGATCTTCGAACAGCTAGGAACTGAATCCCTTTCTGCACGAGGTGACCAGCTACAGTGCCTTTAAGGAGTGTGGCCACGCTCTTATCAGTCTGCCTCCTGATACACAGTCCCAGCCCGCTCTTCATTTCCTAAACAACGTGCCTATCACCTCCAGGTGGCACTTATTGTCATGATGGCATATAAAATGAGTTTATGAAGCTCCTTAAAATTCAGGTTGAGACCTGATTCCGTACTTCCTGTGCTTTGTGTAGCCATCTGAAGCTACAGAAAAAGGACATAAAAAAGAAAAATTTCAGAGAGGGACCATTTTTCAGTCACCTTGGAGGGTTTTAGGTGCCTTCACAAAGAAGAGGTATTAGCTCAGACACTCCCTTTCCTGGGGTCAGGTGAGCACAGCTTCTTGATATTATATGGACACCCCATATATCAGCATAGGGTGCCCCAACAGGTGGGATCCTGCTATAATGGGGAGGCCATATGATGACAGGGATGGCTCAGAGAAAGTGATGCTGCTAATTGCAGCAATTAAACAGTAATGACATAATTAATGCAAAAATTATGCATGGCTCGAATCCAAGCTATTGCAGTGCAAGAGGTATTCATCACACCTAGATGAAAATCATTCCTGTTGAGATGGTATCATATCTGCTTTTATGACTTGATCAGGGATAATGGTTATGGGGAATTCAGGGAACAGTGACAGCAGCAGAAGCAGCTGATGGGAATGGCAATGAAACACAAAAGGACTTTAAATTTGAATGGACAAATTGAGCACTGAAGGTGAAGAGAACTGAAAAAGCCTTGCTACAGCAAGAATTTCCAGATCCATGCCCCAGACTAAAAGATATTAGGCCTCACAGAGCGAGATGCAAACACTAGCTTCAGTTGCAAATAACATTCATATGGACATTTGGTATGTCCCTTTCCAAGTGCAGGACAAGAATGAGGAACAGAAAAGTCAACTGGTTCATTTTTCCTTTTACAAAGCAACTTTTGAGGAAGAGCAGGTTTAAAGATCAGCATTAATGCTGCATAACCTACACCCTACATTTCTAGTCTAGAATGTTCACAAATCCCTAATCTGAGCAACTAAAGAAAATAATTGAAAGTGACATGAAATGTTACAAAATTTCTGTAATATTGCTTAAACCTCAGAACCCAGGTATTCCCAGATAGCTGATAAAAACAGATGAAACTTAGTCTGATGTATTTGGTCCATGCCTGACTCAGCTCTCAGTTCATTCTGCAGTTTGGCTTCTAAATTTCGAAAATCCACTTTGTCATATTTCAAGGTATCTCCCAAGAGGGCCATGAGGAGGACATGTTAAAAATATGGCTGAAAAGGCCTCGTAAATTGCAAGGAAAATATTTTTTTGGTGATGTTGAAAGCCAGTTGTGGCAGCCCACAGTTATAGACAGTCACATCACTCTGATGGCTGTGCCCAGGAACTCTTTCCCACATTTAGACCAAAAGAGTGTTGCTGTGATGGCTGCTTGATTGTGCAGCAAGAGCAGAACTGCAAAATGTAGGAGTTGCTTGGCCATGCTACAGGTTGAGAGCATTGCATGTTTGTTGGTCCAGAAACACTCTGGATTTGCAAAATTGGACTGAAAATAGGGCCAGCCCCAGGCCTTTCCCACAAAGCCAACTTGAAATATTACTACATTAAGTGGTAGTTTACTTGAACTGTATTATTTATGCTTCCATACTGGGTAGCTTAATGTGACGATAAATAAAACCAAAATGTTTGCTGTGTATTGCCAGACATTTTACTGATTGATCTTCTTATGGACAGAGGCACTGGACTCCAGGAAGAGGGAAGGACTGAGAAATCTCTGAGCTGAAAGTACACAGTGCGTATTAGAAAGCAGAGTTGCTTTTGGAGAGTTTTGTACCCTGGCCCATAAGCGTTCACCTTTAACCAACCCTTCTGTGCTGAACCCAGAATTCTCTCTCTGGTTTCCTTCTCTTCTTTCTTCACTAGAGTGAAGTCACCAGGGAGTTCTGAGAGACAAAACTAGCATATGGTGTACAGCTTTGTCCTCCAGTAGCCTCAAACACTTTGGGTTATTAGTCTGTAGCTAAACATAGAAAGCCCTGAGGTCCAGTAAAGCAGCCCACGTATTTGTGTCCAGGCAATACAATGTACTGGCCATTTGGCTTTATGAACATACCTTGTTTGGTGTCTAAGGAGGAGTGATGGTTTTCCATTTAGACTGTGGAGCCTACTGCTTAATAATAAATACACTCCTGACATTGTTAAATGATAGCCTGCTTCTAATAAACCCCATGCTGATCCCTGTGTTGGTTAGAGTGGGTAATTCATCTTCCTGGGCTGTTAAAACTTTAGCTGAGATTATAGAGACGACATGAATCAGACACGATCAGCATGTCCCCTGCTGGTTTGCTCATTTTCTCCCCATAACAAAATACTGGCTAGTTTTCTCTTCACATTGCACATCCTGTTATTAGTTGATTTCATTATTAATCGCTCCTAAGGCCTGGGAGGTCTTTTCAAGGCACATCCATAAGGGATCCACAAGGTCTACAGCGAAACATACCACTGTACTTTCACGCTCACACTTCTCCCAGGCTACTTGATATCAGGTTGTAATCCCTTTGTGTTACTGAGTAGAGCCCGCAGCCACACTCTGAACACACAAGAATGAACTGAGAGCTCCAATTTTTTCCTTGATTTGCTACCAGAAAGAAAGAGGGGGAAAAAAAAAAGAAGAAGAAAGAAAAAAAATCTTATTATCCTCAAATCTAATTACAGCCTCAATAGCTCCTGAGGATTTGGCTTCACGAAGTGGTTCATAAAACCTTCCTTGTCATTATGCCCACTAACACCCTTTGGTCTCAGCCACTGATAAGGGCTTGTTTGAGCAATTTTAAATTAGCTGATAATATGCCAACAGCTGCAGGATGCAGCAGGCGGCCAGGTGTCCTAGAAAGAGCAGCCTCCAAGGGACAGCTCGTGACTGCCTGAACAGAGCCGGCTTCCCGCTCTGTGGGGTCCCACCAAAGGCAACTGTGCTTCCCCTGGCTGGGCATGGGGCCCCCAGGAGCAGTACCAGGAAGGGAAGGTGCAGCACAGCACATCACCACTGATCCCCCACCAGCCAGCACTGATGGAGCCGCCACAGCCCAGAGAGAGAGAGGGCTCCCTGGGGGCCACCACAGCCCTGCAGCCTTGAGCACACAGGACACATGACAGAGGAAGCAGAGCTCTCTATCTCTCCATTGCCTCACATTAAGGCAGCTCAGGGCTGACCTTTTCGGTCACAGACTGGACAGCACACAGTCCCTTCCTGCACATCCACCCACCCACGGCTGCTACCATCATTATTTGCCACAAAATGCTGAAATCAGGTTAAGGACATGTCCTTTTTCTTTCCCCAGTCCAGTACCTTCTTACAAAATCCAAGTTCTTCCTTTCCCTTGTGGATGCTTGTGTTCTCAGGCACCTTTTGACCACTGCCATTCATTACTGTGATACACAAACACCGCACAATTCACTTCCACAGCTGCATACAGCCAAACCAACAGAAGATGTGCTTTCTGCCATCTAAGGCAACGAGCCCAGCTGTGAATGTCACCCTGCTCCCTGCAGAACAACTAGTGCCTGCCCCAGGCCTGGTCAGCCACGGTCTTTTCCCCTGCAGTCTCACGGACAGCCTGAGTGGGCCTCTCTTGATGGGAATCCATCTGCTCCCGTTCGGGGAAACTTCTCAGTGTTCCTGAGCCAACCTGTCACGCATGCTGAGGGGAAACGGCAGTGCAGGACCCACAAAACGTAACCAGTCTCACAACTGGAGCTGGCAGTCTTGTGCTTAGGGAAGAGAGGGGATGGCTCCAGCCCAGAGCTGGACTGCAAATCCACCTGTATCTTCACTACCACAGTAGTTTCCCAGGCCCTGATACCTCTTAGATACCCTACAAATTAGATGGTAGTACACATCAGGGATATCTGTTACAGAAGACCAAGAAACTGGAAGAAGGGAGGGAGGAAAAAGTGGTGGTTTTGCTGTGTTTATTTTTTTTCCCCTCACTGCTTTTCTCTTTAAAGCATACTTTCTGTTTTGCTTTCTCTGTAGGGTGGCTGCCACACTACCTAAACAGGCACCAACTGAGGACCAGACTGAAGGACGGAATCAGACAGAGGAAGAGGGAAGATACAAGACACTGAATCCATCCAGAAAGAAAAGAAAACCACATAGGTGACCCTCCAGAGCCACAGCTCACCAGGTAGCAGCACCTCAGGTCAGAGGCAGAACCTCATAGACCAGCCTCCAGAGCAGTACGAGCAGTTCAGCATCTTATTTACAAGGCCAGTCCCTCAGAGCAGATAAAGCTGCCTCACTTGCAGCTTGGTTATATGCTCAGGGCTACACCACCAGGCCTCTCTAATCCCTGTAACATGATTGGGAAATGCGATACACCTGTCCTGAATTAGAGGAGCTGGGTTTATCTCATTTCACAGCCAACTCACGGATGGGTGGAGATCAGATCAGCTGTAAGAAATTATTTTTATTGTGCGACTTGTTACTCGCGGTAGGGTGAAAACGTCTTCAAAGGTGATCTCGTGCACTCTGAGGGATATCTTCTTATCTCTAACGTAGTTTATACAAACCAAATTGGTTTTTGCTTCAAACAGCTTTCCGTAGAAGAAAATCAATTTCAAGATGCAATGACTGCGATCCTTCACGCTGAGGATCCGCTGCAAACATACCGAGTGTCTGGCAACGCGCAGCTGCAGGGACAGGACAAGCAATGCCTGTTATCAACATATGGGCCGTGTCCAAATCAAGGTTTCATGTGCAGGACACTGAATAATCTATTCCCACTCTAACAACAGTTCCATTAACAGAAGGGAAAGTATGCTGTGACCAGATTAGCAAATTTCTTTTAACCCCTACAGTGTTCTGGGGCAGACATTTCCAGCACTGGATCAGTTTTCAGTCAAAATAAACCCACCCTGAAAGTAGGGTGCTGATCTGAGATCTACTGAGGCTCTCTGCACCCCTGGGTGCAGGTGTTCTCATGCTCAAATCATTTGAATTGTCCTTGGTTACTCCCCAGCCTCACACTTCCACATCTTGTGAACTCACCCACCTTGCCCTCCATCAGCTCCAGGGTCAGATAGCACCTCCCGCCACTGCCACACCTCCAGCAAACCCTTTTTTCACCCTGCCTTGTGAACAGCCCTCCCCAGATCAACTTCCCAAGGATCAGGAAGGAGGTAAAAGCAGCCTCGGGATGAGGAGTATTTCCTCCCAGCACCACATGTTCTTCTGATTCTGGTGAGATGATCATTGCTGCACATGTCTTTGTTGTCAGTGGCCTTGGGAGTCCAGTAAAATTGGTAAAAGCCGTTTAAATTGTGTGGGCTTAGGCCAAGAGGGTGTTAGAGACTGAAAATAGCTTACGCCTCAAACATTAATATAAAGTTTTAAAGAAGCTACAGCCACAGAAACCTGCTTGAAGAACTTTGGACACTAAGTCGAACTGCTGATGAGATAAAAGGAGACCCATTCACCTCAGGCTGAGGGAAAGGTATGCATCCACAAAAGGCCACAGCCTCCAGCTGCCATCCCAGCTGAGTTTGGGGTGGGAGGGGGTGGAGAGAGCACAGCTCACAGAAGCCAGGTTTACACAGACTTTCCCCCCGACCGAGGGAGGAGGAGGAGGTTTTGGGTGCATAGCGTACCCTCTGGTGAGAGGCAATAAACACCCAACCTCCAATTACACAGACTGGCCCAGCTGTGGAACCCCCAGCCCCACAGGCCACATCCACAGGACATTTGTGAGAGGCTTTGCCCCACAGGACTGCAAGTGAGCCAGGGTCTGCTGTAAGAGACTGTCCCCTCCCCCAGGGGGACATGCTCAGAGGTACCTGCCCAGCCTGAGCATATATACCCATCAGATTCCATGCTTTCCAGGGGGACCTTCACC
>VZRQ01007680.1:797045-917010 GCA_013397975.1 Machaerirhynchus nigripectus | reverse complement strand
ACCACCAGGCGGCAGCGCACAGGCGCATTAAAATGCTAATGACTTTTGAGCTAACTATAACACGAAGTGGGGACAGATGATGAGTATGTATAGGTGTATTGTGTAATTCAATGCATATGTAACTTGTAACTGGATGAATACCAAGCTGAGCATTGTTGGGGCACACACATCTTTGGAGGACCTCCAGTGCGCCTGGCGTCGTAATTGATCCGTTAAAAAGCAAACCTACTTTACAACTTTAATTAGTTGTGGAGTCTCTCTGCACATCATCCCCCCCACCTATTTTCTCCTTCTTTCTTTGTATCTACCATCAAATGAAACCCGTATTATTGTCACTGGTGTATGATCGATCTCGTTTGCACCTTAATTTGAGCAGAGGAATTTCTAAAGAACCTTAATAACAGCTGGATCATAACAGAGGGTCAGAGCTAATGTCAAGTAATACCCTTGGATCTGGTTGTGACTACACATAGACTCTGGGTCTGACTACTCTGCATTTAAAGAAAACAGTCATCTCTGCTACACAACATAGGCTGGATCTCCAT
Organism: Machaerirhynchus nigripectus; assembly: GCA_013397975.1. Taxonomy (NCBI): domain Eukaryota; kingdom Metazoa; phylum Chordata; class Aves; order Passeriformes; family Dicruridae; genus Machaerirhynchus; species Machaerirhynchus nigripectus. Next base: position 916,465 of record VZRQ01007680.1, on the reverse strand, counting down.
GGGGATGATCCAGGAATTGCCAACAGGATCAGAATTCATGAAAACTGCTCAAAGATTTGTGATTCTTCTGAAAACACTTCAAATGCAACACCACCATTACAGCACCAGGATGCCAGTCTCCGTTGGAACAGGCTCACACAGCTGCTCCAGAGCTGTGAGGAGGCAGGGCTTGTGTCCATCTGCTGCAGAGACACAAACCGACACGTGGATCATCAGGTGTCTCCATGGCCAGAGTTAGCTGGGACCACACAGTGCATGTTTAGCACCCGACACAATCACAGCTGCTCTGAAGGCCAGCAGGAGCAGTGCAGAGGCTTGCGCTCTTTCAGAGAAGTGTGGATTGTGGGGACTTTGTTCAGCTGCTGTGTTAGAGACCTGTCCCCATAGCGTAGCTCTAAGTCACTGGGGCTCTTAAAAATAACCCTGAACACCTTTCTACTGGCTTACATACTCCCAAAGCTTTCACCCTGGGAACAGTCCTAATTTCACAATATCTTTCTTTTATTACGTAGGTCAGGTTACGTACCAGCTTTCAGTGCTCCTTCTCCTTTCTTTTCCTCCTTTGTTTGATAACTGGTTGGTTTTACAACTGAATTTAACCCTGTGCAGCAGCAATATCTTGTCTGGACACTTCCTTCCCATTAGTCACAGGAAAATGAGAGACATCACTCTCTGTGATGGACAGGTGGTAGATAACTTATTACACGAGTGCTTATGCAAAACCCAGCCTTGAAACCCAGTCATGGTTTCTTGTGTACATCACACAGAACCAGTCTGGGTTTCTTTACTGCCCAAGCAGTATCAGAGAAAACAAAAGAGCCCCCAGCACCACAAAACAAGCGTTCTTACCTGTAAATTTACGTGTTGCTTTTCTGCGTTTAAGTGCAGCTCCATTCGAAACTATTAATTAGACTCAGTTGGAGAAGTAGTAGCTTGCAACAGGTTTTTATTCTTACAGGGTTCTGAAGGCACTTCCAGTGAGAAACAGAACAGTGGACATTGGGAAAACATCCATAAATCTGGAAAAATGCCACTGGATTTCAGCATGTACGTCTCAACATAAGCTGGACACCCATACCAGGCTTCCTTTAACTCTCCAGCCATCTAAAGCAGCTGCACATTAAAACTGGTGCTGGACTGATCATTCAAAATTAATTTAGCCAGAACATTAATGTGTGTGAAACCTGCTTGACTTGGCTTCCTTTACCACTTCTACAAACAGTGCTAGCCCCCAGCTTTTCACTGAAGCTTTTAAAATCTGAAATGTGAGCAGTGCAGAGCCTACTGCAGAGCTGTGATCAGAGCCTGAGCCACAAGGAGCACCAGCCTGTTATACCACACATCCTGGTTTGCTTAGGGCACTGCGGTGGGCTCACCCTGTCTGGCAGCTCAGCCTCTACTCCCCGCCTCCCTCCCTCCCAACAGGATGGGAGAAAGAATCCGAAGGGCAAAAGTGAGAAAAACTTTTGAGTCAAGATAAAGACAGTCTAGTAAATGAAGGAAAATGACCCAAGCTATCCCAAGCCACTCCTAGAAGCAGAAGGGATTAGCACTCAGGGCTCGTGCTTGTCTTGAGCCACCACCAGTTCTCCAGTCTTCATCCACCAGCTCCATTTTGCTGTTGCATTGCTGAATAATCCAAGATCTTTAAATTCAGTTTCCACCTCTTTACCACTAAACCACTGTGCACTGCTGATTTGTGTTGTTACCTTATGGTACTGCACTGGCACAGAGAGAAGACGAGCACAAGACACCTAGAAATCACATAAGCAGCGACATGAGGACTGCAAGACTTCTCCAGACCAGCTAAAACCAGAGAGATCTGTTCTCACTGGAACATGGATCTCCTTCACGACGGAGGGGAAGTGCTTTTTTATTAGGTTTTCTGGTGGTTTTTTGGGGGTATTGTTGGGTAGCCTTAGTTGGCTCTTTAAAAAGCCAGTAGCAGTTCTTGAGTTTCCTGCTCTGAATGTCATTTTCCCAAGGCACAAGAAGTGACTTACCTGGAGATCAGGAAGGCTGTCACAAAGCTCAACAGCCAGGATTAGAATCATATTTTCTACTTTATCTTATGTTCTTTCAAGTCAGTGTAAAATGTTACCAAAAAGCATTACTACCAAATGAATTTGGGGCTTAGGAAGCATTGGCATGGGAGCCCATCCAGATCCCAATCAGTCACAGTGTACCTGCTCACAGCATGATAATAGTTCGCCCGGGCATTGAAAAAACACAAAGCAAAAGAAGTTTGTCTGTTTTCAGTGTATTTTAATAAATGAAACAAACCTGGAGGTATGAGCTGGATTTCAGCAGCAGTTAACCTTTTCCCCGACACGATGCGAGGTCTCTCTGCAGGGGTGTTAAGCAGATTTGCTAAATGCCATATTGGAGCTAACTCTGGAGACTGCCAGACCATTGCCAGCTTTACATAAAGCTCCCCAGGAGTCAGGCTGATACTCTCAGGCTTCTCTGAAAACACTGCTGATCCATAGGGATAATCTCATTTCCTGGACCATGAAATAAGCTGTAGCCTAAGGGTTACAGCTGATGGCTGTGCACAATCACCAGTTTGACAAGTGCTGCTGTTCCCCAGGTCTGTGAGGTACTTGGTGGCTGTTGGGCCTGCAAGAGACTTAGCTGAACTTAGTTGCTGCTCTCTGGTAGGGGACACCATGCCCGATGTCCCCCTATCCACTGCCTGCCTTCCATTGTCCCCAGACGTGTTCACGGTCACCACTTAGCGCACGGCTTGGAATAGGAAGGGTTTGCTATAGCATTTGTGTTTCCCAAAAGGCAAGAGAGCCGAAAAGCTGGTCAAACAACTCCTTCCTAGAACACGTCCCCGCAGGTCCCGTGGGTCCCTGTGCCCAAGAACACACACATATGGAGTGAGGTAGCTGTTTCTGCTAAGGCAAAGAGCAGTTTGGAGAGCTTTGGCTGTCAGCAGAACGGAGGTTTTTGGCTTTGGCGGAAAACAGTAAAGCTAGATAGGTCTGAGGTCCTGCTCAGGGTGTACCTGCCAGGTGCTGAACTTCAAGACCCATGCCAAGCTGTTCAGCAATCTGAATTTTCAGAATTGAATTGCCAGCTGCTGGGCAGTCCCAGGCTGTGGGCACAGTACAGGTGTGAACGTGTTAAGCTCCAAGCTCTTGGGAGCTGCTTTCCCTTGTAAGCACTACACAGGGAATTACTACCCCTTGCCTGTCATCACCATGGTGAAAAGTAGATGTGATATTTCCCTGTTCAATTAAAAAGAAGCCCAGGGTCACTGCCCTCCTTTGTGAAATGGGTCCATTTCATTTTAAGTGCTCCCCTTTGTTTCCTTCGAAGAGTGGTGGCACAGAAACAATGCCACCTCCTACCATGAACTGACAGCTTGCTCCAGCCCTTTCAGAGCAGAAGCCCTTGAGGCTGGCACCAAGGGAGCTTGATGAGGTTGGTAATCACTGCAGCACATGAAAAGCATTTTGCACCGCGACCTTTTGTACATAAAGAGCTATACTGGTTCTGCTTCTAAAGCCGGGGAGATTTATACATATGGCTTTCTCCCAGCACTGAGGGAGGAGAAACTGAGGCAGTAAAATCCTGAAAGCCAGCAATTTATTAAATAAGGGATGCTGAGAGCACTTGAAGGCTTAGAGCTTGTGGTATTTTACCTGCAGTTTGCAGCACGGGAAACAAAGGATAGGATTTTCACTAAATCCTAGCATTTTTAGAGACAGAAACGATGTCTTTTTTTTCAAGTCACACTGATAGTCCTGTGAAAGTTCTCTCTGAGAGTCGTTACTACGGGAGAGCTGTGTGCACAGCTCTTGGTGATGCACTGCCTGTGACCTGCGGCTGTGGTGACAGCTGCCCCGAAAGGCTGGAAAGGACCTGCTAGTCTTCTATTCCCAAGACCCCTCCTAGGGTCGTCTGTCCTATTCTCCTTGGGCAGGCACCTCACTCCCACACGGTGACAGCAACTGACATGACCTCTGGGAAACAACTGATCTCCAAAAGCTGTAGAAATAATTTCTGCCTGGTCTGCCTATGCTAAGTGACTTTGAGAGAGAGGTACATCGTGGCCCAGGCTTCCCTGATCACAGGTGTGAATGGGGAATCCCAAACCTTTTCTTCAGTACTTCACATCGTGGGCTACAAGGTAACTGGGAAGCAAACCCAGGTAATACCCCTTTTCCCTTCTTGGAGCACTCTCTAATTTTAATTAAAAATACACCTTCACCATTCCTTCAGTAGCAGCATTTTATGGGCGTCCCTTCATCTGCAGTTTGGATACTGGGAAGCAGAAATATGACACAATTACCTTCAATTACCAAAAATATTACTTTTATGGAAGAAAAGTGAAAATTTGATTTAGTCCAGATCTGAAGCAGAGCACTGAGAGACACACAGTGAAATTTCAGGGGAGCTTTCAGTGACCCGTGGCCTTCAGAGAGGAGAAATAATCACATTACTGCCTTTCCTTCCAGCTTGACAGAAGTTTATATCCTTTAATCTCACACAGTGAATCCTCTGTTTGCTTGGGCTTCGGAGATTCAACAAGCACCGTGTGCAGCTAGCACAGAGCAGGATTCCCCCACCGCCCACTGCTCTGATCCTGGCCACAGCCATAAATGCTGCTCTGCCTCTGTACACACAACATGGACGTGGATCAGGTACCAATTCCAGTGTGCAACACGGCTCCACCCATGCCGCTGGCAGAAGACAGAAACATCCACAGCAAAGTGCAAAGGTAATTCGGGGTCTTCCACTTGATCCCCGGCGATGTTTCTTAGCAGCCCTTGGCACATCCCACCTTGTGCACCTGCCTCAACCCCCAAGAACTACTGAGATGCTTGTTTTGCTCAGCGCAAGTCTCCTCTAGGTATTAAAGGCTCTTCTACCTGCGTTTTCAGGGAGATTAATCAATGCTGTGCCCGCTGAAGTTCTGTCCAGCCCATTGCAGGAGCCCCAGTGTCCCTCTAAAACATTTCAAGCTCGTTTTTCTACCATCCTTTCTCCTTGACCATCACCAGGCCAACACTGGCTGCATGTCTGGCAGTCAACATCCGCTGTTCCACCCGGAGTGCCACGTCCCGTTTTTATTGGAATGGTTCTCCTCCTGTCCCACAGCAGCACACAAGGACGCCCAGTGGTTTGGATTTGAGCCCCGTCTGGTGCATCTCAGCCGCGCGTGGCCACGTCCCGGTGCCCGTCCCCGCCGTGCACGTCCTCCAGCAGGTCAAGACATCACCATGTCCCAGCGCTGGCTCATGGCTGTGCTCTCACAGGGGTTGATGACGAGCTCTTTAATGCTCTCGTTCGTGTCCCCGATGGTCTCAGTGTCCAAGCAGAAGCGTGAAGCTATGTGTTCAATGTGCGACCCCACTTTACCCCAGCGCTGAGGAGAGACACACACAACAGGAGAGACAGGTGAACAAGCTCCCTCCCCACGATGCTTTTACTGCACTGTTCCAGCACCAACACGACAGCTGCCACCAAGCCCTTGTGGCCTGATGCTGCCAAGTACAAGGTCCCTAAACCCACGCCAAGCAGAGCATTTTTCCCATCAGAAGCACACTCATTTAACTCGGCCTCTGCCTGGCTTCAGGAAGATAATATATTACTAACAGCTTTTTCCCCAGGTCACTGGTTCAAATGCCAGCTCAGTGATTAACTGCAGGGAAATGTTAGCATCTGCTGCCTGACTGGCAGCCCGTGTGAACTAAATTGCCAGTTTGGGTTTGACTTCTGCATTGAAGTATCCAGATCACCACCCTCACTAATAGACATCCTTATCAACACACTCATTTAAGAGGCAAAGGGCTGAACAGGCCAGAGTCTGTACTCCCAAATTGACTGTGCTTCCCAGATGAAGTTAGAGCACGGGCCACTTAATGTGCTCTAATACTGTGATGAAAGAAAGGGAACTTCAGAGAAAATGGGGGATCAGTGAAAGGGCTCACCTGCTTGTTGTCACCTTCTTTACAAGGTGACAGCAGCACCTGGGAACCAGGGAAGAGGGTGTACACTGACAAACACAGCTGCTGCTGGCGGACATGGTGGTTGTATGTGTATGTCCATTCCTGCATGTACACAAAGGAAGGAAAAAGAAAAAAGGTGGTGAGAGATCAGTGTTGATTCTTGCTATTCTTTTACCTGGAAAACAAACACTTTGGCTTGGATCCTGCCCCTTACAAAATCAAGCACAAACCTCACTGACTTCAAGAGGCACCAGGAGAGGTCATTAGAATGTTTCAAGCCTCACCAAAATTCTAGTTGTCATTGCGGGACTGCAGGTACCAAAGGAAACGTCTACAAAAGCTGCTGGAAGAATATGTTTCATGAGACAAAAGATTTCATAGCCAGAACTGGGCTGTGGTTGGAGAACAAAAGGATGGGAAAAAAGCAGAGGAGAGGCAGGAACATTACTAACCACAAAATGTGCAATCCTGTTTTTTCAGAGAAGAGCAGCAGAGATGCTTTGCAGCTGGCAGTGGGAGACAAGAGGTGACACAAAGCAAATGTCTGCAACTCCTGGGATTCTGTTCCCAAATATCACAAAAATAAGGGGTAAAGCTCTGCTTTCTATCAAGGCAGTGAGACCATATTTCAAAGGTTTGCTCTTCTGGTTTGCTATGACCATTGCTACTCCTGTTCCACTGGGCTGTCGTGGAGGCTTTTTCTTTTGTGGCTTTTCATGTTCACCTGCTCTTGTTCAGCTTCTCAGCCCCAGAAATAAACTTTGCGGGAGCAGAGACTCTTTGTCCTGCATGATGCTTACCAAACAACAAGAGATCTCTGGGATTACCATCTTTTTCACCACTGGATGTTTCTGGGAGAAAAAGAGGAGTAGCTGATAGTTTGACGAGGATTTCAAACGTGCTGGACAAAGCATCACGGACGTACAGACACACTGCTGAGCCCAGGAGTGTTTCACAGAAGTTTATTCCAACGTTTATTCCAGCTGAGCATTTTCTATTGCTTACCTGTGCTCGTATTACCCAAGAGCACCTCCTGAGAGGGTCCCAGCCAAGGGCTGCCTGTCTTCCTTGTTATTCGTGTGTGCACAAGCAGACAAGAGCTGGTTTGGCTGATGGGAAACCACAAACCATGCTTTCACATAACCCTGGAGAGGGATTTCTGGAACAAGTGTTTCGCTTGTAACTCTGTGTGAGCAGCAATTTTGATATCAGAAAGAGCAGGGCTGGAAGGGTTTTCCGAGGGCCCCCAGACAGGGTGCAAAGCAGGATCAACTCCTGCTGTGTGAATGGCTCTGAGCAGCAGCAGTGGGAGCAGATGGAAAGCGGGTTTCTGAGATGTGGCAGGGCAGGTGAGCAGGGCTGGAGGACCAACAGCAGGCTGGCTTCACGATCAGAGGGCAATAACCCTGCTGGAGACAGCAAGGCCAGGGAGCAAGAGAGTTCCCACAAGAGCCCCCAGGAGCCACGGCAGGTGCTTTGACAGGGTACAAGCTATGAAAACTGAACCTGCTGTGAAAGAAAAGGTGCAAAGAGAAAGCAGAACAGTTGAGAGCTCAGATACAGAGGAGTCAGAGGTCGGTGAGGAGTGAAGTGAGCAGCGGTGTTGGCAGTGGAAGGGAAGGCAGTGTTCAAACATATGGCTGTTAGACTGGGGCTGGAAAAATGGGGCTCCTGGGAGACTTCAACCCTTTCTGAGTGCTGGAGGGGAATGTGAAGAATGGCTGCCCCGCTCTCAGAGCTGGGATGCCTGCAGCTCCCCTGACTTTGAATGGTGGAGGTTTTGGGTTGCATTAGCATGAGTTATTAGAGCAGGGAAACGCTTCCAGTCCTTTGGTATTTGTCACCGTCAGCAGCTCTAACTCCTCTCCTCAACTTCAAAACAGACAGCTACAGGCATTTAACTCCTGGGAATAGAAATCCCACTTTCATTCAGGTTCTTAGCCACCTGGAAGGGAAAACACACTTTTGCACGGCAGACCCAGCTCCACAAGGACTTCACACTGTGATCCTCATACTCTGTGCTTCTTAGCCCACTATTCCCCACCAGCTCATGGAAATCAAACCTGGCTTTCTGCAGAGCCTGCCCATAGGCTTCTCAGCGAGAGCTGCCCAGGATCTGGGCATGTAACAAGCATTCATTTTCAAAGCCGTAATCCGCGCCCAAAGGGCCTTCTGGCAACTACTTTTCTTTGTCATATGGAGCAGGGTTTACCTGATCCTACAGTGAACACGTTCCAGACATCCCAACCATGCACGCTGTCAGCTGCTGTGTAAACCACCAGCCTGGGAAATCAGGTGCCAAATTAGTCCAGCATCTGTGAAGAACCAAACCCTACGGGGCAAGCTCCAACATCTGTTCCTGGCACCCACGCTGCTACAAGCTGCTTTGGAAACCTGCTTTACATTTTTAACCAATTGTTTGTCATTTTAGTTCAGGACAGGGCTGAAGCTGCGCCCGCAAGGCTCCTCAGCAGCAGCCAGTTAATCCTGTAACTTGTGTGTATGCTGAATTCTCCAACTAACTCAGGCCATGGGACTTTTTTGTTTGTTTGTTTTGACATCTTAACCTTCTTGCTTCACTGAGGTTATCTCATGGAAGACTGCTCCTCCCAGAGGTTCTCCATGCTTTTTTTCCAGATCAGGCTATGTTCAAGCCTTCACAATATTCACATCCTCTCAAGGCAAGACCATCCTCCCATCCAGCAGTGGATCATGGGATAGGAAGGGTGGTAGTAACCATTTTCCCTAAGCTGTTGTTCATCCTAAGAAGTGAGGGCTGCAGAGCTAGATGTGTGTGTCAGTTCCACAGCTGACACTGGATCCCACCCTCCTGCCCCCAGGCTGTCCTTCCACTGTCTTTATCTCAGCTGACAGATTTTTCACACAGCTCATCTGTCTCGGCAGGATGGCTTTTTATGGAAGCCAGGCCTGTTGAAAATGTTTTATCCAGCTCTAATCATGTCTTCTTCCCTTTCAGCCCTAGATGAAAGCCAAAGAAAATTATGCAGAAAATGAAGAAATTTGATGGGGGGAGAGGGGAGGAGGCAGAAAGTCAGCTGAACACCAGAGAATCCATGAAGGGCTTTGAGTTAAAATACACGCCCATGGCCATGCAGATTTTTATCTTACCCCTTCTCTTCCCTTATTTGTATGAGTTGGGATTAAAATTTCTTTTTTTTTTTTTTCCCCATGAGGAACTACATTCTCTCCTAACCCCTGGCACTGATGTGGCCAGCACAGCAGTAACAGCAGCAGAGCTTTGCACCATAGAGGTTGTGGTGGATGGGGCAGCCCATGGTACTCCTAAAGAGCCCTGCAAGGAGCTAGCACGGCCTCAGGGCTGCAGACTGGCCTAAGGAGATGCCATGAGGGTCTAGAGCTGACCCCAGAACCAAAGGAAAACATGAGGTAAAACTGAGAGCAAGATTTGCTGCCTTTTCGAAGACAGAGAAGGAGTGGTGGTGGAGCCAGGAGGAAGAGGGTGGACTTGGAGAAGAGAGCTACCAGCTGCACAGCACAACTGGCAATCCCCTTCCCCCAAAGCCTCAGATAACACAAACCCCCTCATCTGAGGCTGGTGACTGTTTCTCAAGGCTTTAGCATCATCTGAGCAGGCACCTGTCACTGTTACTCAGCACTATCGTGAATTGAGGAAATTATTGTCAAAAGTGACCTTTGGCTTGGCATAGCCTGGCTGGCAGATGGAGGAACGAGCCCCTCAGCCCGGGAAGGAGCAGTCCCACGGGAGCCCAGCGTTCGTGACAGCGAGGCCTCTGCTGCCGAACAAGAGGTCAGCCGTACCCTAAAGCCGGGGTAGCAGCTAGAGAAAAGTGTTTCTGAAGAAGGTGGAACAATCTAATTATCCAATTATCTTCTTAAAATCACAGGGAAGGACTTCCCAAGGCACGTGACTACATGAGTCACCTAAGGACACCAAAGTGCTGCCCTCATCAAAGACCCTGGGATACAACTGGCACTGCCACACTTCCATCTCAGGAGAGGGGAAGCAGAGTACAGAGGTGCCCAGGACCACCTGGGTGCAGAGATGACACTGTTGCCCCTCTGTTCTGCTCGCTCAGCCTGGCTCCCACAGCTGCAGCTCCAGCTGAGGTAGGTCGTGCCCACAGAGGAGAAGAATGAAGGCTTTTGAGGGGAGGAAGGTCAGAAGAGAAAGTTTACTGTTGAGATGTCTCAGGAGGGACACTTGGTTTGGATAGATGCTAAATGCTCTCCAAAAAAAGTGCAGATCTAGTCAGCACACAGAGGACCTCAAGCCAGCTGGGATAAGCATCAAAGCCATACCAGGCAGATTATCACACTGCATTTCCTTCACAAAAAGAGTCAAGGACATGCCACTCAAATGCAATGGCACCCACTCAGCTGAAAACCCCAGGTATTTTGGGGTGCAGGCCCAGGAAATGGATGCTGCAGCCTTTCCTCTGTTTCCTCGCTTGTCGAAAAGATGCCTGAGCTTTACATTCCTCTTGCAGCAACTGCTTACACGTGTGTTATATCCAGGTCAAAGCATCTTCAGATTTTTTATCTCAAGTATGTCAGGTTTCCTGAAGCTGCTAATGACTTAAATAAATCCCAGAGTCAGATGTCTTTTCCAAACTCTATGAAGTAATATCAACTGACACTTGGTTTGAAAAAAACCCTCAACTACTCACATCTTCATTAGATAGATGAGGACAAAATTATGATCAATTATTTTCCCTCAGATGCATTTCTCTCGTGAAAAACTAAATCAATCTGTTCATTTAGCAAATGAGACGCAACAAGGCATAGAGTGCCAAGGCTCCAGTGGGCAGGAGCACAGGCAGAGCCTGCTGTGCCCTGGGGATGGGCACTGCACTAACATCTCTGCCAGTCACTAACTCAGGAGCCCCCTGAGAGCCACCCTGGGGTCCTCAAGCACCTCAAGATCCCTCTCTGAGAGCCACCTCAGGGGACAGAGCCTGCCCTGACCGCTACCAGACCTTCTGGAGAGGAAAGGGCCAAGTGGATCCCCGGGATGAGAGGACAGAGCTCTCCTGCACAAAGATGAGGGGTCTTCTTGTGCCTCAGTGCCCCTTTCAGTAATTCAGGACCAACACCAGACACCACCAGGGAGGTTTTTTGAGACCTGCTAAATGATTTCACCACAGAGCACTTGTCTCAATTTACCCAAACTATGGATGTAGCCAGAGGTCTCACAACACCCTTCCCCTACACTTCAGGTAGAAAAACCTAAAATAAAGAGCAACTGATTGCCATCTGATAGCTCCTGTGCCTCTCTCCTCAAACCACCATAGCTCAGATCTTCTCACACCCAGTCCCAAGAGTTCACGCATGTAATGCTGGTAAAGGGCTGGGGCTGCCCAGCAGGGAGACAGCTACAGAAAGGCAATCAAAGCAACCAAATTACTCCTACTATAATAGTGATAATAAAGAATTTGAACAGCCAGGGTATTTCCATGGTACTTACTGAATGCCAGGAAAGCAGAGCTTTGATTTAGCTAAGCCTATTTTTCAAATAATGAAGCTTAGGGTAAACAAGACGTGACTTCAGTATGTTAAAAGTGAAGATTATTGCTCTATTCTGGTATATCAAATGCAAAACCAAGTAGCATTCAGGACTGCTGCATAATCAATCCTACACAGCCTGGTGGCTGTAATACCCATGTCATCCACAAGTTCAGGTGGTCTTGTAGCAACTGAGTCATTAAAATGTAAGTTTCCATTCACAATGAAAGTTTAAATATCCTGCTTTAATCTGAACTATTCTTCATGGGTTCAAGAAACAGAGAATTATCCTAGAAAGACAGAGAAAGATAAAAAGGAAAGGCTTTTCTCTATTCCTGCTGTGTACTGAGCGCAGCCATTCTGCAATCTGTTTGTAGTGCATTTTTCTGTTCCCTTGCAGAGTTAGTGCTGGATGTGCACAAGAAATGGAGTTGCCATCCAGTGGGAAGTGTTGACCTATTGCAAACTGCTGCAGAATCAGAACGGGAAGATGAAAAGTTTGTGGCATGAAAAATTCCAAAAATTTACTGCACAGAAATGTCAAAACAAAATGTGTTTGGTGGGAATGAAACAATCCAACTTGTTGGCATGACATTTCTCATTTTAAAATACCACATCAAATTGGTATTTCAGAAAGACCAATACCATTTCATTTTGGAACACTAACTTGCAGCAGCATTTTTCATTCTGATTTTCCCAGGTTTTTTTTTAAAACAGCCAATTAATTGGAAGTTGCTATTGTCATTAGAACACTTTTCCTTTCTTCTGCAGAGCTAGCCCTGAAAAACATGATGACCTGCTCTCATCAGCTTGCTGTTTGTGTGAAAATTCCATGTAGCAGTGGAAGAAAGCAAAACAATTCCGAAACCTGGAAACCAGTGAAAATGTAAAAAGTGTTACTGTGTGGCACTTGCAATTACATTGACTGCATTTTCTGAACTGACTAATATTCAAGTAGTCATTGTTGATTTTGCCATGCTGTGAAACAGATATTAATTTCCTGCCTAGAGACAGGCATGCAACTGCATTTGAAAGAGATGCACATAATGACAAGCTTTGTTTGCACACACAAATCGGGGACATTTTAAGCAGTCTCCCCAGGATGGGCCTTTCATATGCACAGCTACCTGGTTTGAATATGTAACCATGAGGGTTAAGGATGTACAATCAAGTGGAACAAGCACACCACACCATTTCCCACTGAATTATTTCATGGCAACCATGGAGAAGCAAGGGATTGTTATCCTGCCTGTTTTATGGATGGAAACACAGAACTTACTGACATGCCCAAAACCACAACGGAGGCCTGAAGCAAAGGTGGGTTTTGAAGCTGTGTGTATCTTCTGGGTCTTGGGCCAGAAACTCTGCTGCAAGGCACATGTGCCTACTTTTGGCTCTTAATCTCCTAGGCTGTGCTTTTGAGAACATCAATCCACACAGCTTTTTCTCATCTCAGCAAGACTGAAAAAACCGGGATCATCCTCATTAAATTCTCGCTAATTTAATGGGCAATCCAGTACTGAGAGAATGCAGACTATGAGGTTACAAATGCCACTGTGACTCAGTGCATTTCAAAAAAAAAAAAGGCTGAGAGATGAGAGGAAGTTATAATTCTCTTTGCCTTTGATCTGTGCAGATGAGCAGCACGTGGCGTTCCTGGGCAGCGGGAAGTGCTCAGCACAGACTGGCACGGAGATGAGCGGGACACGCTGTCCCGTGGCTCCTGCACCAGTCCCTGCTGCTGCCCAGGGCCTCCACCAAGGTCAGGTGGAGTTACCAGGGTTTAAACTACATGCTGCCTAAGGGAAGACACTGGCAGAATGGGTAAATCCTTCAACAGAGCTTTAGCAACCTTAAGAAATCATCTTGAAGCTGCCCCCATGGCTTCTTCCCATCCAGCACCGTGGGGATACACAACCCATCTTACCTGTGCCTTTGGTACTGTGCCCTTGCTGCTGTTACAAGGATTTAAGCTCAGGATGGGGAGCTCTTGGTCTTCAGACTTGTGTGACTCCAGGCAGCTCTGCCTTTGCCTGATTATCCCAGTCTGATAGAGCGACTCCTCGGGAATCCTGTGGGAACAGCATGAAAACAACATGCGTACTGCCCTGTGCACTGGGAGGCTCAGTGGGGCGAGGCTGCGCCATTTCACCTCCAGAAAATGAGGGGTGGCAAGATCTCCTACAATACTGAAGCACTGAGAGCAGCACACGGACAGGGACGCTGCAGAAGCAGCGCTCAGAGACGGATGGCTGACCTTTATAAGAGGAAAAAATAAATAATTGCACAAGGCAAACAGAGGAGCTAGGAGTAGGCTGTGAGCAGGCTGAAGGTCAGCCTCCAGCTTACAGGAGAGGGGAACTTCGTAACAAACTGCCACAGAGCCCTGGCACTGCCTGTGAATGCTGCTGTGCAATGCCACACGTGGCAAAAAAAGCAAGAAAATGGCTATAAATCATCTTTCTTTTTTTTTTACACAGTGATTCTGAACTCAGCTATTGCACCAGCAGGTCTCTGGAGGGATCTCTAGAACTTCACCATCCTTTCTGAGGATGGTGAAAGCTCCTGATAGGGACCAGGGGAATGAATGCAATGGTTTCTGGAGTAAATTGGTAACTAAAAGGTATCTGTGCAAAAGCAACTGTGGAAGCCGATATTTAGCAAAACATTGGGCTAGAAGCAAGGCAGAGCCATCTGAATACAAGTCATATAATCCTAGAGTGTAAGGTTTCACAACAGAGAAGCCTCGAGCGCCTCAGAACAGTGTGAAAGAACTGGAAATTAGGTGCTTGTTTAGTTAGCAAGAGTCATTAAGTACTGAAACACTCCAGCAGAGGCCATGGTGGATTTTCTGCCTTGGGATACTTTTGTGAGTAAAATTCTCCTATTTCCCTATGCAACCAGTTCCACAGCATGGGCAGGAGGATACCCAGTGTATCCCTGAGAGCAAATGGGAATAACTGGTGCTTTGTCCCTCACCAGCCCTGCAGAAAAGAGCTTAGAGGAAGCAGATATCACAGAATATCCTGGCTTGGAAGGGATCCCCAAGGATCTCCAAAGCCCTGCAGTTATGTCACACTGTGAGCAAGCTGTGCTGCTTAAAGCCAGCACAAAATTCACTCAGCCCTTCTGTGAGGCATGAGGGACTGGGTGCTTATGTCCCTGGGGCAGAGGAAAGCTCTGTGGGGCAGGAGGGAGGGAGGAAGGGAGGGAGCATCCCACTGGCCTGCTGGAGGCAGGTGGAGATGGCACACCCGTACCGAAGTTCGGGATAAACGTTTTCCAGGTACCACTTGAAGCTGTGGCATTTCAACTTCTTCCGCAGCTCCACTCTGCTCTGGACACTGTGGGAAGAAAATATCACAGAGATACAGTGGAGGTGATGAAGGTGAGACCCAACACACCAAAAAAAGGAGGCTGAGAGAAAGCCAACAGAAATGCACAGACAGCAAACACAAAAGCAGCAGCAGCTCTGGTTTCTCTCTGCACGAGCTTGAGCGGTTGTTTTGATCTCTGTCTCTTTGGAGGTCTCACTTGGTGACATGGCATGATGACATACTGTCATTTTAACAAGGAGTCTGGAGCTGAAATGGTTCATGGAAGAGCACAGTCATTTAAACATTATTAGTAAAAAATGTATGCTGTCTACTACATGCAATAACCCTTACTTTAATATATTAATGTACTAGAAAATTAATATATGCTACTTGCTACCCAAAGTTACTCTTGGTTTACAGGACTACAGGAGGCCTTCGTTTGCAAGAGCACCTAAACACGCTTGTAAGCCAGCAGAATTTAATCACACAGTGGAATACTTTCTTCTTTCATGAATCAGGACAAAATTTCTTCTGAGGGATCATGCTGTACAGTGACGTTTTTCAGCTCCTCCCTGGGCCAGCCTCTGCCTGTGGAGCTGTTACGAGCTGGCTTTTATGGAGTAGTCAGAAGCCTCCAGTACCTCCCTTTCACATAGGTCGACTTCTCTATACCCTACTACACTAAGCAGGACAGAGCTGCTACTTCATTCTGTGCTGATGGATGGGAGGAGGATATTAATTCACTTAAGACAGGGGAGTCACCAGGACTTCAGCTTATTTATCCTGGAGATTGAAGAGTGGTCACAAGGAATTTGGGTTTGGATTCGGAACAAGCCAGAGTCCAAACAAAACTTTCCAAGGCAAAGAGAAGCATGTGAAAATGTGAAATACAACACAGATATTTACAGTTTTCCTGACACAGAGGCATTTCTCACTATTCATAGAATGAATGGCAAACTCCCTGCACACAAAGCACTTGCTGCTTTCCAAGAAAGCATCAGCGGGCCAAAACTTCGATGATTTTCCTGTCTGTCAGCTGCCACCACCACCTCCAGACTCTCCCCGCCAAACTCCGCTCTGGGACCAGAAATAGCTGCACATAATGCCAAGGGCAGGACACAGGCAAGAGGGGGTTTTCCCCCACCTGGGTTTGGTTTATTCACTGGAATAAACCAGCACAGCATTTAAACTGGCTGTTTACCCACCTCACTGCTGTAGCATGTGCCTGCCATTAGCATTTAATTGTTACTACAGAAACAATGCAGGCGGGTTTCCACAGCAGGGGGATGTCACCGTGAGCACCCAGTGCAGCAGGCAGGGCACAAGCAGGGCACAGGGAGGGCACAGGCAGCAGAGGAAGACCCTTACTTTCCGAAAGGCCTGCCCTGGGCTGCGGGCCGGGCGGCGTAGTAGTACTGCTTGAACTCGTCCATCCACACCTCCGCCGTGCGCTTGGTGTTCCTGAGGGAGGCAACGGAACACGCGTCAAACCCAGGGGGCCTGCGAGGTGACATCCTCCAAAATGCCCCAAGTGATCCACCCTGCCCTCCTCCCACCCTCAGCTTGGTCTTTGGCTTCACCCAAGCCCCCTTTGAGCCAGCCCGTCCCTCTAGACAATGTACTCTGTTCCCATTACTCCAGGGACCAAACACATCAGGCCAAATAAAGTTTGGGTGAAGAACTCACCCTTTCAAACTCCGCTGGATGCTTTGCATCCACCAGACTCAGAACTGCATGTTTTCTTAAGCGTCATCTCCAAGGCAGGAGTGCCTGGGGTTTTATTTAGTGGCTGGGATGGAGGTCTGGAAAGTTTGCCAAAGATTTGCAAATATTTCCTGTGCTCCGATCCAGAAGCTGCTTCTCCTCTCAATCTGTACACTGTAACATTAAGGCTGATAGATACCCTAAGGTCCCAGCTCCTGATGCCTGCAGGTATGTTTCTCCAGACTGCTTTTCAGTTCCTTGCTGATTCATGGGCTTCTTCCTCTCTCTCTAGGACAGTAGTCTAAGTGCTCTTGCTCAAGAGATGACTAAATCAATGTCTACATCGGTACCTAACCTTCCCCAAAGTGCAGGGTTCGTTTGACTTCCTGATCTCATTTGAGTTTACAAGAAACACGGGGATAAATGCCAAAGCTCACACCCAGGCATGACACAGACGTCCCCAAGTCCCCAGAGGCCTGTGCCTGATAAGGAGTCAGAAGAGCTGTACCCATTGAAGCTCCCCTTGCTCCTCCTGCAGGTGATGCAATGCAGGCACCACCTTTCCACTCACGTTTGCACCGACTCTGACAGCGGAGATTTCTGCCACATCCCAGACCCCTCTGAAAGCAGTCTTGCTTCACTACTGAAAGCAAGAGCCCTCCTAGTGATTCTCAGATTTGTGCTCTGCTCCTTGATGCCAGCAATGCCCTGTGCCCGTCACTGCCATCCCCTTCCTGCTCCACACACTGCGTGGCTGGAAATCACACATTAGGTGTTAGTGAGAGGTGTAATTTGCACTCCCCCTGTTCCTTGTCTCAAGCAAAGGCTGAGGAAGCTGCAGAGAGTCTGGGTCAGCAGTAACCCCGTGGCAGACGCCTGGGTCTTCACAAATGCTGCTGCCTCTTTCTAACAGTGGGAAGCCCACACTAAAAGGAAAGCCTGGTGTGTAAGCACTCACAGCTGCAGGTTAGCTCAGAAACAACCCTGCATTTACTGGAAGTGCCCCCAGTGCTTTTCTCTGTCATTCACTTGAGCAACAACGTTCAGCCTCAAACTCTAAAAATGGAGGATATCCTTCCTGACCTCACTAGCTGCTCTCATCGTCTTTCCCATGCCTATTCCAACTTCTGGATTTCCTCTTTCTTTGCCTGATAGTTCCAGGATCTTAGCCCATTTCAGGCAGCCCTTTCAGTACCTGATTCAGTCTATGTTCCTGTGTGTGAGGAGAGGTCCCCTTCAGCTGGCACGCCCTGGCACTTCCTTTGGTGTCCATGCCAGCCTGCTGCTACCTCAGCTCAGTAGAGAGCACCAGCCTGGAGACAGTGCCACCCACCCCAGCAAGCTGTGTGGCTCCCGTCCCGGAGAGGCACTGGGAACCAAATTTGCTTGTTCAGCTGAGCCACACTGAGCCCTCAGCCAAGGTCACCGGCTACTGACAGGCGTTGCTGTGGCAGCCTGATTTCAGGTCATTATAAATGTGTTCTGATGACCTCGAGGTCTAAACCATTTGATGTCCCAGTAGCCAGCGCTCAGGGATGTGTGCTGGGGCCACCCCTCCATTTCTGTGCTGATGAAAGCTACCATGTAAGTGTCCTATTTCTGTCATATTCTCGACACTGGAGAAATCCTATGGGACAGTTGTACTGACTTACATTTTCTTCAGCTCGAGAGATTCCTGCCCAAGGATATTTCAAAGTTTTCCAAACAAACTTTCCTGCCTGTCTTCTCTGCTCCCCCACTCCCTACAAGGCTGTTTCATGAAAAAACAAAGCAAGTACAAACCACTTACTTAATGTATGTATTGGCATTTCCCTCTGGAAAGACGTACGGATGTTTCTTCCGAAAGACATGCCCAACACGGCTGCAGGGGATGATTTCCAGGCTCCCTCCACACATCCACACACGGAAAGAGATTTCTGTAAGAGAAGCAGCTTCAGCACTTTGTCTTTCTGTCCTAGAGCAGTCTGAATCCCGGTGTTAGCTCTTACTTCATCGTCTGCAACATTAAACTGGGATAAATCAATTACCAGTCGGGCTTTCCTAGGCACAACGGCCTTAAAAGCGCATTTCAGAGCTTCTTTGCAAGCTGTTTGAAGTCAGTGCACTTGAAACCTGCCTCTAGCACAGCAGGTGCTATCACAATGGTGAGCATGAGACAGTAAGCAGGTCCCTTTTCATACACTGCAGAATCATCTTGCCAGTTCTGTGCCTCCCTTATTACTTCTGCACTGCCTGTTGCAGAGTCACTTCCCTCCAAAGGGCAGTCAAGTTCACCAGGAGACGCTGTGAATTTTCTTCATTAATGACTACAACTGTCATTATCTTTATGAATCCACCACTGATGCTGCAAAGTGAACAGAGAGCTGTGCATCCATCGCCTGTCCCAAAATGGGCAGGAGCTTACCTTGCCCAGATACTCCGGGCCTCGAGTGCAGTCAAGTAAGGCACACACCTTAACACAAGGAAAGGTCAGCGCTGGGAGGGATTATCCCAAAAATCTGGATAAGCTGTCAGTATGGGAAATGTCTCCCAGTCGCTCCAAGCTGCACTTTGGTTGACCCACAGGGCCCTTCTCAAGGAAAATGAGCCTGTGGCACAACTGACACCAGAAGTTATAAAGCTCTTGGCAGGGAGCTGGATGAGGTAGGAAGGGTTAAGCATAATGGCTGATCTAATGGGTCCATCTGGTCCTGATGCTTATGCAGCTATGAATCTGTAGCTCTATTGTTAGACAGTCACGCTCAGAAAGAACCAGTGGAAAAGAAATGAAATTAAAATGAAAAGGCTTCTGCAGTTCTTTGAATCCTATTTTATCATCTGTGGACAGTGCAGAGCTGTATGTAGCATGTGTCTACTTCCAAACTAATAATTCCTTTTCACACACACACACCCCCTCATTTAACTACAGAATTAAGACAGGAGAACACCCGTTCTCTTTGCCAGCTTGTGCTCCCAGCAGTCCTCTCACATACGCCAGCACAAGGATGACTTGTCCCCAGGTCAGATGCTGGCAAGACAAGCACCTGTGGCAGGAAGGCCAATTGGGCAGTGTGGACAGGATTCCTCCTCCTCCAAGGGCAGGCACTGCTGGTTTGCAAAGCTTCCATCCCTCCAGAAACAGCTCACAGCTTCACAGAGCAAAGGCAAAATGGAGCCTGGACCTCCAAAGCGCTCTCAGCACACAGGCTCAGCCCTGAGCTGCTGCAGGGGTGGGAGCCAGGTTCGTGTTGCTCCCATCCCGCTCCCAGCACACCCGCCTGCTCCTGAGCTGATGGAAATGGGAGGCTGACACAGCTGCAAAGCCCTCTTGCCCTGATGCCTGGGTCCAAAATTCAAGGCTTTGATCCCATCCCCAACAGCTGGCCCTGGCAGCAGGGACAAGCAATGGCAGGGGTGGGAAAGCACAGCAGGGAGCAGTATTCCTTTCCAGTAATTCCCTCCCCTTCCCTTCACTGCCGTGTTTACATGCAAGAGCTGCCAACAGCAGCTGGAGCAGCCTCACCACTTTCCCCAGTGCTGGGTATTAATAGGCCAATGAAACGTGCCCTTGTGCCATGTCCTGGTGCTATACTGGGAGCAACCTTAATCACAGGTGTGGGGAAATGAGATTATGGCAGGATGCGGCCACTCTAAGCTGCTGCTCTCGGTGCCCCTCGCACGTGGCTGTTGCTGTCACTTGTCTGCGTGTCACACCACCGGCCACTCTGCTGTGTCAGTCACAAGGGCACCCAATACAAGGGGACAACCAGCTGAGCAACTGTGGAGCACAGCGTGGCTACTGCAGTGTGCCTTCCCCTCCTCTGGTCCTTCTGCTCGGCCTGGGAGAAGAGCTCCCTGAGCTCCCTGATGTGCTGAAAGACTCACCCCAGTCAGTCCTTGCCTGATCTTTTTAAAGCCCAGTGAAGAGGTGATCTCTGTGTATTGTGGACTGGAACGAGGACACAGTGCACAGGAGATGCTGAGGAGTCTGAGCTCTCTGCTTCAGACTAGTTGCACCCTGCAGAGCCTGCTCCAGGCAGAGCAGAAACAATAAAAGCCCAGGTTTCCACAGGTAAGCATGATCCATGGAGCCATCCATGGGAGGTAACAAACAAGGTCTCCAGACAGGCAGCCAAGAGCAAAGTGCCCTAATGGAAGGTAAACTGAGGCACCAACTAAAGCATGGTACAGGGTCAGCTCAGAGGAGCCAGGGGAGCAGGAATCAACAGTGTCCTTCACTTGACCCTCAAGAGATGTAGCCAGCACAAGTGGCCCCTCAAGTGACCCCCAGGAGGGGTGTGAGCAGGACACGTTGGGGTGCGCCCGACTTGGCCTTCACTCAGCAAAATACCTCTAGCACTTCTTTCTGGCCTGCAAGTCCATTCTGCCATTACTCACCTACAGGGAATTCAGTAAATTTAAGAAGCAAAGCACCTATGGTGTCCTCCCTCAAAGCCAAACATGCTCATTTTTGTTCTGCCTGAAGCCTCCAGCCCCCTCCAGCTGCTCTGTCAACAACACTAAAGGCAGCAGCACTGCTCCTTGGGACCAGAGTCCTGCACCCCCTCAGGACTCAGCTACCAGGAAGAGCATGGTTCACTGCAAGTGCCCAAAATGAGCAGGTCAGCTCCTGCTGTCCATTCCCTGCCCAGAGCTGACCAGGGCCAGCAGGGTGCAGAGGAGAGATGGGACATGCTGCCCTCGACTGCTGCACCTGCAGGAGATGGAGCTATGAGTCAGGCACACTTCTGCTCCCAGGGCAATGGGCAAGCTCTGCCCTGATGCTAATGCAGACCTGTACATTTTTGCTGCAATGTTAACCTTGGTTTTGCTTTCCTCTGTCACACGAGGCCCTGGTACACCCTGCAGCACATTCAGTTCCCAGCCAGGGCATCTCTGGTCAGGACCAGCCCCCTGGGGCACAGCACCAGTAAGGGAAACCTCTCCTCTGTAGGATGGGCCATAACCAGGCGTTAAGGAGCACAGTGCCTGCCGTTTCAGGGCATGGGACAAGCTGCCAGGATGGAGCTGCCCCCAAGAGCAGGCTGTCCTCTTACTGTTCATCTCCCAGGAGCAGCTCCTGCTGGCTGCTATCAGAGTCACCTGATGAGCACAGACAGACAGACAGCAGGTCAGGCACAGCATGGCAGTTCCTCTCCCCCTCTTCTCCTGTTTAGTTCCCTTCTTGAATGCTTTGTTTGGGCTACTGATCCAGCAGGGGAGGCGGCAGGGCTGCCACTCCCCTCCCAGGTTTCCTCACAGCCACCCCACTCAGACACTTCGGGTCAGTCCAGAGGCAAGATACCCACCCACAGAGAGAAAGCATGAAAGAGTGAGATTCCTACTGCATAGCAAGATATAAATAAATAAAATATACCTAGAGGGACAAGGCAAGTGAAGGAAACAACAGTGCCAGGCAGCGGATGGATTCCTGCAAGGCGGCAGCATCTGTTCCCTTGGATTACTGACAGCATCATGTTTTAAGACACAAGAGCCTTCCTTCCTGGTTAGCCCCACTCCCCAGAGGTGCGAGCTTTTAAAGCCAGGTTCTGATCGGTCTGCCTGACATCGAGTGCTTCCCCCTTCTTTCGTGGCTACAGGCCATTGTTCTGATCCACAGCATCACTATGGCTTCAAAGGGAGAACAGCCCAGCCTGATCCAGCTCTGCTTGACAAGGGGACAAGGGACAGGCTGTTATCTCTTTCATGTGCCCTCTCAAGTGCGCTTGCAGAAGACTTCTCAATGTCCATCTTGTCCCATGATAACGGCCAGAGGTGACTGAATTTAGGCCTACTCAGCACTTTTTTTTTGGTGCAGGAAAAGTGATGGTATCACAGAGAGCCTGGCAGCACTCAGCCACCCAGGGACACAGGAATGGATAAGCAGCCGTGTTACTTTGCCACCTGCCTGCTGCATGCGGATGGAGATACAGTTTCAGGTACTCTGCAAACTCAAGGAGGCACTGATACCTCAGTCCATAGCTTGGAAATGCTGTCCGTAATGGACTAAGACATATTCCTTGCTCTATTAAGGAGAAAATAAGATCAGGAAGGAATAGGAGGTGTTCTCTCATCTATTGGTAGCACCAAAGCTGACAATTGTGTGGTTTAAGGTATTTACCTACAGAAAATCAAAGCAGCATGGAAGGCAGGCAGTCCCAAGCACCAACAATTGCTCACTTCCCATCATTCATGGTTGCTGGATCCCTCACTCTCCTAAGACCACAACCTATGAACGTAAATGAGGGAAACCACCCAGAGCACTCAAAGCGAAGTCCGAAATGACCTTGTATCCATCTGGCATGACTCAGAAAGGGAAGCCAATACAGCAAGGCACAGGAGGATGAAGAACAACTCACCGAAGTTCTCCCCGCCCCAGATGTCCATGGCACTGTCGTACTTCCCCAGGTGGTTGAACCAGGCCTTGTCGATCACAAACAGCCCCCCAGCAATGATGGGTGTCCTGCAGAATGGACAAAGAGAAGAGGACTCACTCTCAAGCGCTGCTTGCACCACCTGGATGGACAGAAGCAGCCCTTCCCTTTGCCTCCTCTTCCATCACCAGGACATTACCTACGTACCACCTTCTCACCGAGAAAAGGACAAAACACTTCAAAATGCATCCGAGCCTTTCTTTCAGCTGCCTTGGTGTTTTGCTGTCAGTCATAAATTGCCTGGCACTTAATGACTGGCTAATGCACCCGTCAGCACAACTCCTACAAGCCCAAAGTTCACAGCCCTGATTGTAGGCTTCAGCATCAAAAATGCACTTAGCACTCGGGGGTTGTTCACTCAGATGGGCTTTTTGCCTGGAGCCAGCCTATTAAGAGCACCATTCCACCAGGGAGAGGAAGGCAAAGCCAATTCAGAAGGGCTTTTTAAAAGCCATCACTAGCTGTGTGATCTTTATTTCAAAACAGTGTTACTTTTCTTTCTTTGGATTAACTAAGAAAACTGCACAGAGAAGGCCCATGGAGGAGGGGAGGGCAGACCCAGAAGACAGCTTGAAGAGACTTGCTGTTTGCTGGCACAAGTCCCATCTCCATCCAGCTGGAGACAGTGTGGATGCCTCAGCGTAGGCTTGGGAGAAGCTGGGGTGACTGCTGTGCCCAGGCTAATCTCCACTGTGCCCCACATTGCAGAGTGATCAGGAATGCAAGGCCAGCCTTTGGGAAGCCAGTGAGAGCTCCTGTTAACAGCAGCATCCTAAGGAGAAGCAGTGCTTTTCTCCCCTGGGAGCATTCTGAGGCCCTGAGCTTCCCCCAACATTTGGTCTCCACACCTCACACCTGGCTGGGGTTGCAGACACCAGCACCAGGCTTGCTGCCAGCAGCAGTTTCCAGCAGAATGAAGGACCCCCTCCATCCCACAGCACGAGGACAGATGGCATCTCCTCTCCTGTTCAGCTCTGCTCCCTCTCCTGCACATCCCCATTTCTGAGGAGTCTTCAGTGAGGTCCAAAAGAGCAGTGCTGACCTGGGAAGGCTGGACTAGGCACCAAGTTTATCATGTGGGCTGAGGACACTGCCTTATTTTTAAAGTGCTAGCTGAGCTGAGAGAAGCAGCAGTCTACAGCACTGGGCTTTTCCCCTAACCATAATCCTTAGCACTACCAAAATCCCAGTAACCATAAATACACCCCTTCTATCTTTGAGGCATTCTCAGGCTTCAGTGTTGGAAGGTGAAGCCGTACTGCAAACCCCAGGCTAGCCAGGAGCTTGCTAGAGGTACCAGAAGTTCAGAGTTGTCCTGGAAGAAACAGCACATTGCTATGGTGCATGGGGACACACATGAGGTCACACGAGAGGCCTGTCCTGCCCCGCCTTAGCCAGGTGCCTCCTTCCTCCTCCTGACTTACTTAATGGGCTCGGTGGGATCAAGTCGTTTGGCCTTCTGCTCCGGGGAAAGCTGCTCCCACTTGAAATGCAGACTCCAATCAAAACCTAAAACCAGAGTAGAGAAGTGCCATGGGGCAATTAGAATTTGATATGGATTAGGAGGCAATGCAGGCTGCAGAAGCTGTGTTTGATGGAGCATTTTCCCCACTTTCAAATGACTGAAGCCACAGACATGCAGCTCTCAGGAGAAAAGTCCAATGCCTAACATATTTTACAACTACACATGAACAAGAAACAATACATTGCATTACAATTGCAGAGTCAAGTGCTCCAAAGGCAGGAAAAGTCAGAATTAAAGCTGCTGCTGAAACCTCACTTAGTCCCCCTGTGCACACAGAAGCACGCTCCGATGGATACTGTGGGCTACAAATAGCACAGGCATACTAATAAGCACTACACTAGCATCCTGCAGTTGTTGCCTAGACATCCCCCATCTCCTCCTGTCGCTTCCAGTGCTGCTGCCCAGGGTGGCTTTGACATGACCCTTCTTTCCTGCTTGACCGCCTTATCCACTGCAGCAAGCGCATTCCCCATGCCACACCCACCTGCGTGTGGAGCAGCCAGCGGGAGCACTGAGCTGGGCTAATGGGCTTTTCTGTGAGGCTGCAGGGAAGAGAGGGGTGGTGCAAAGGCCAGTGCACGCTCCCACCACGGAATGGAGGCCCACAGGACACGCACAAAGCTTGGACTTACCTCCTCTGAGGTCTGAGGAAGCTGCTACATAGGCAAAAGTGTCCAGGTTGATGATGTCAATAACGGGGCTGACCACTCGGGTGGGATCCTGCAAAGCAGAAGCAAACAGACCCATGACTTCAGAGGGCACCACTCAAACTGGGCAAGGGACTCCAAACTCACGGAGACACCAAGTGGCTGGAAACACTGGTGTCATTCAGGTTTGCCAGGGACAAATGCCCATCACTGCCTCCTCCTCCTCCGGCTGTGCCTGCACTTGGCACCCAGCTGGGCTGGATGCAAAACTCCTTCTGCCTTTTGCAAATTCACCAAAATATTCCCCTTTCACCTCCCTTAAATACTTTTAATTGGATTTCAGAAGTCAAATGACAAACGGGCAATTGAAATGACAGAGGAAAAACACAGTCAAATAGCTTAAATATGGGTATTTTTTTAAATGCATCAACTGTGGCAATACAGTTAGTTTTGCTAAAGGTGTGAAAGGGTTAAAAAAAAGACCTGATTTATTCAAAATAGTTGGTGGTGATTTAATTAACATCTTGTTATGGGCAAAGAGATTATACAAACAGTTATGAACAAAAATATCTACAGGAGGAAGAGACTCTGACAGCTTTGACTGGTCTCTTATCTCCCTTTTTCTTTTCAAAAATCCCAGACTCCAATTATAGCTCAAACTTCAAGGTTTTACCCTAGCCAGATCAAATTGTTTTTCACAGCTATACAAAGAAAAGCATCTGAGCACACGCGGGCTTGCTCTCTCACTGGGGAAAGACTTTGTTTTAGAAATTAGTCCTGACAAAGAAGTATTCAAATGCAGCTGTAGGAAGAAGCAACCAAAGGCCATGAGCTGGGTGCCGGACTAGAGATGGTTTTCCAATTGAGCATGACAAATACTTGGTGTTTCCATAACAGGGTCAAGCCAGGGGTCTCACCACCATGTTCTGTGACTCAAACATCTCACTGAAAGGGCAAGGTCTGCTGAACCTCTGTGCTGCATGGGGAAACACAAGTCATGTCCAAGCACCATGAGCCTTTCAAACCCACCAAATCCGTGGTGGCTGCTGCACAGTGGCCCCCCAAGCTGCCACAGCTCAGTATGGCCAAGCATCCTTTCATGGCCTGAGGCTAGGGGAAAGGTTTTAAGCAAAGCATCTGCTTTCTGTGATGAGCACTGCAGGCAAAGGATTGCATCCACTCATTTAAAACCTGCCCCTCAAGCATCTTACTGGTGAGCACTTCTAGCTAGCTGGCACTTACCCTCAGTTTCAATTCCACTGCTACTCCTTGCACGGCACAACTTGTTGTAAGGAAATCCCCTTCACATCTGGGCTGAGTGCACTACTGCAAAATGCTAACCTTGAGCAGTGCTGTCCTCTCCCTGCCTCACTTTCCCTGCCACATCCTGGGAACATTTGTATTTACTCAGCTTTCATGAAGGTCTCTCTGACCCTCAAAAGAAAAGCACGGCATGCTCAAGAGCACAGCGCTGTTGCTATGATTTATTTTGGGCTGAGCACCAGATCTTATTATAGGCAGCTTCATCTTTCTGGTTTTTTTGATACCCACCCATGCCAGGGCATGTTAATATTAACACCACCCAAACCTTCAATCTTCTTTCACAAACCTGAGAATTAATTTCTGCAATGTACTTCCCAAACACACCAATGTATGCACCTAAACCAACAGGAAAAAACTCTGAAAATGGGCCTGAAGAGTATAGATATATTTCAGCCTTGGAGAAGGACCTTGGCTGCAGCGTGGCTCCCAGCCTCTACATCCTGACTTTGTAATGGTCATCAAAAAGGGCCACAGTTGCTCCTCTGGCCCCACAGCAGGATTAGGCTAAGGTTAGGCAGGCTGCCCCTCACGTGTCTCCTTTTTCCCAGGAAAGCACCAGACTGGGGGGGTATTTGAGCTGGGAGTAGGGGGTCACCATTCACTGGTTCATCCCAGTGCCATTTGTAAATCCAGTTTTGGGGCGAGCTTGTTGAGTCATACTGTAAAAATACCTCAGGATGGATAATTACATTTTTAGAAAAGTTACTCAGTTGAAATGCACCATTAATGGCTGTAGAGATATTTGTTCCATAAGTAAAAATAAGAGCCCAGGCCCACGCACTCCCAACCACGCATTTGCAAACATGCTGGTGTGAGGCACTGACCCTCGCTGCTGCTCCCTGAGACAAACACTCTCCCAGGCACAGGGCTGAGATCCCTCAGACACTCTATCTTTCCCCCACACTCCATCACTTGCTCTTCCTGCTTGCTTCCAAATCCATATGCTGGCTATGTGCTGCCCACGCCCACCAGTGAGCATCATCCTGGGGGGAAAACCATCAGCTGCTGGGCAAGCTCGAGGTGGAGCTTGAGGGGCACCACCACACGGGTGCACGGCGGCACACAGGGGCTCTGGCACTTCCCACCACGGAAAGTGGCAGGAATAGCTGCCCTGGCTGAGAAAATAAGAGAAGGGACGCGCGGGGCAGCTGGGCTGTGGTGGCAAAAGTGATGGGTGTGCTTTGAGGCACTCACCGCTCATCTGCTTGGGACTTAAACCACATTAGCTCAAAACAGACTGCTCCTGGGAGCAACAGAGCGAGAAAATGCTCTTCCTAGGCAGCTGATCCTCATGGAGCAGATGGACAGGGAGCCCATCTCTTGAGCACAGCCTGAAGGTGGCAGCAGTAACATTTCATACACTTCACTGATCAATACTATTAACCCTGCTGGCAAGGATGGGTATGGTGGGCCTGGGAAGAGGGAGACTGAGGACTCTGCCCTTATCCCGCAGCTTCTGTGAGCAGTTAAAAAGCAGGCAAGCAGGACTCCTCTGGCTTTGCAGGTCCCTCAACACTCTTTGTAGTACATCTCCCCTGCTGCCTGAGGCTGCAAGATACTGGGCCAGGTCAGGGCAGCGTGAGCAGCACTGCAAGCTTACAGACTTGCCTTACTTCCAGCTGGGGAAAGATTGAATCCAGGAGAGTTCACAGAGGTGATGTGTGCGTTTGATGCTACATTCAGACCACAAGGCACTGAAACTCATATGGTGATGCTGCACATGGCATTCACATTCACCCA
The DNA here is from genome assembly GCA_013397975.1 of Machaerirhynchus nigripectus. NCBI lineage: Eukaryota > Metazoa > Chordata > Aves > Passeriformes > Dicruridae > Machaerirhynchus > Machaerirhynchus nigripectus. The sequence continues at coordinate 888,328 of VZRQ01007680.1, read as the reverse complement.
CCCCATGGGTGCCGGACATGGGGCACTGTCCTGGAGCTGTGTGGGAAAGCAGATCTGCCAGCCCACTTCCTGCTGCCTTCCCTGTCCTTCTTCTGACAAAACACATCAAAAACTCTGTCTGGGAAAGAAGCAATTGCTCTGGATACTCCTCACTGAAGAACAGCGGGGCTTTGGCAAACAGCAAGGAATGCCTTCCTTTAAAAAGCCCAGAGGAACAAGTGATGCTGTAAAGTTCACTAGTGAATTCCACCCTGGACAGGCCAGCCGTGAGGCTCCAGTGGGATATCACAGACATGGGTTCTCATAACTCTGCCGGAGGCACGATGGATGATATGAGAAGACCATTTTCATTCCATTACCATCTATCAGCAGCTCTGTGGCCCAGCCTGCACACCAAGGTTGGGAGCTCTCCAGCGCTGGCTGTGCTGTGAGTGCCAGCAGCACTGACTGCCCTTGTCCACATGGAGGGACCTGACCTGGTGCTCTGCCCCCTTCCCCCTGCCCCATTGCTCACACACAGAGGGGATGCACAGCCCAGCCATCACAGCTATCACATCTGCAGGTGCGAAAAGCAGGATGCCCTGGATGAGGGCATCATGAACACCAGCCAGGCAGTTTCTCCATGACCCACCACCTCGGCTTCCCCTTGCTCCTCAGCTGCCCTTATGTCAATGTAACTCATTAGTTATAAAACTGCTGAGTAATTAACACTAGCAATGAGGAGCCAGAGGCGCAGAAAGGGTGAAGGAACAAGGCACGGCGAAGGGAAAGGATGGTGCATCCCCACCAGAGCTGAAGGTTTCAATCCCTGCACTCTGCTGCCAGCAGGTCACGGGCACAGAGCTCCCGTGACTCAAGTGACAAGGTGCCAGCAGCCTCTGCGTGCACGTCTGGCAAGAGAGTCGCCGCCGGAGAAAGGCGAATGTCATTGTCTGCTCCGAAATCAGCAGAATTTAAATCCTATTAAATCAATTTATTAGCGCTTAATTTGCATGAAATTAAATTCGGCCCCTATTCAAGGAGCCGTCACTCCCTTAAATCATCATCACTGAGCATTTTACATGAGCCTAATTAAAATCTCTGCTGGAGCACTGCCCACGTATTCCCCTATCACCACTCAACCTGTGCCTGGCAGTTAAAATCCCACTGCCCCAGCAGACACCTTGTCCCACCCACCCACATGCTCCCCCAGTCACACAGATGCCTCACCTGCCTGCTGGCTGGAGGAAGGACAGAAAAGGCCACTTTGTACCCCAAAAGGCTCTTTGTACCCCTTACTTGGATGCCTGCATGCAGCTGGTTCTGGTTGGACGGTCACACCCACTGAGAGGAAGAGGAGGGGGACATCGGCCATGCATCCCCTGAGGGTGACTCTGGTCTCTCAGGAGCACTCACCTCTTTGATCCTCTGCAGCAGAGGGAGCAGCCAGTCCTTATTCACCTCGCAGTGACTGTCCAGGAAGGTCAGGACAGCTGCTTTTGCCACGTCTGCCCCTCGGATTCGGGACCTGATCAGACCTGTCCAGGGACACACCACGTCAGCTGCTGCCCAGATGGCTGGGTAACACCCCCAGCCTCCTCCAGCAGGCTCTCCTGCACTCGTGCTTCTCCTGGTTTTTGACCTGCCTAAATCCCATCCAGATAAAACGTGGCCCAGGTTCACTGCCTCCTTCCCAATGCTGCAAGGTATGCCACCCATTTCCTAAGATCCCCCAGAGAAAATAAATGGCTCCACCAAGGTTACTGATTTATGGCATTTATGCCAATATGTAGTTTGCACAATTAGTTCTGCTGTCACCTTCTGGGACAAAACATGATTCAAAATGCTTTCATAACCCTCTGCAGGCAACAAATCTAACACAGATGTGAGGCGGTGGGGAATGGGCCAGGGGAGTTGAGGATGGGGTCACCTTGTGACATAATTAAGCTTTTCTTAGACTGCTAACTCTTCTTTCACATGTCCCAGGGACCCTCAGATCTCTCTCCCACCCTGAGGGCACTGCTCAATGGAAGCAACATTTTCCACCCAGGAAAGAGTTGGCTCATCAGGATTCTGACGGTGAACTTGGGAATCATTTGGAGATGGGAAGGGATTGCTGCATGCACTTGTGAGAAAGAAAAATGAAAAAAAGAGGGAGGTGATGGAAATCACACATGGATTTCACACTAGACTCTTTGGCAAGATCACTGCTCTTAAAGATGCCCTGTTCCTACTTATGCAGGAGTTAACCAGGTTTCTAACACTTCTGCCTGCAGTGGATGCTCAAGGGAAACGTGGCAAAACAAAGGAGATAGTTTGCTGGCAAACTAGAGGAGACACAGGTGACTCAAGGGGAACAGAACATCTCTATGAAGCCAAAAACAATGGCAATACAAGGGGACATAGAGGCAGATAAAGAGAGACAGAAAGATTTTAGGGAGCAGCCACACATCAGGTCCGTGCAGGCGGTCACTGACTTCCATATTAAAATTCCCTACAGGAAAGGGGTTAAGGAACAGCCTCTGAGCATTTGCCCTTCCCAAATCCTGGCAGCCCCCGAGGGATACAGTTTAAGTGATGTATTCAGCAAGGTAAGGTTGAGTTCCCACATTCTGACTGATTTATAGAGCCCCAATAACTGCAGGTCTGTCAACTACCGGACATGAGCACACACGTACCCCCATAACACAGGGGAGAAAAGTGAGAAGGAGGTGCAGGTCTGTGGAGATCTTCCCGTCTCTCCTGCCAAAGCAGGAATGTCTCTTGCACCCATGGGGCCTGATGCCACCCTGCCACCAGACCTGCAGAGCTGAAACCCCTCTGCAGAAAGAATCCACAGAGAAAAAAACCTTCTCCATTCCTCAGTCTCCTGAACCCAACACTGACCTGGACTCACACCTTGGATCTGCAGCATGAAAAAACTTCTTTGTTTTTAGCTCTCCTAATACTGCAAAGCAGGATTTGAAACACACATTCAGGCTATGGGGAATGGGAATATGTCTCAAAAGGTTGCCAGCAGCAGCCCAGTAGAACATGCATTCATCCTCTGTATAGCCCTTCTTAATCTCTCAAATATAATTAATTATTAAAAAAAAAACAATCCCACAGAAGCAGCAGGAGCAGATCTTCTCTCTTTCATTAGAGGAAACATCTTTACAAATAAGACCCGGGGCTTTGTTTTGCCTGTTCTAATTTTCTGGCTAATAAGCCACAGCTGAGCCTCACTGGATATCTTAATAGTCCCATCTTTTTCAGTGAGAGAAGGGAGATCCATTTCAAATCCCAGCCCTTTATCACATTTCCTTTTATCAGGGCCCTCCTTATTCCCAGGAGCCACTGACCTCCTTGCTGACCACTCCACGGAGGTTCCCCCTAGCTCCATCACTCTCACACTTCCCCAAAATCTGGGTTTCCCCACGTGGGCAGGCAGCTCTTACCTTCCCGCCGTCCATTCCGCAAGCACTTCACCTTGGGGAGCTGGCCCAGCAAGCGGCAGTCATCAGCTTGGGAGACACAAAGGGAGGACACGTCACCCTCAGCCCTCACGGTGGCTCTGGCAGCAGAAATGGGGACTCCTAGGAGAGACTGGGAGCAGGGAGAGGCCCCTGTCCTGGACTAGTTGATGGCTCGTTAGGGCAGTGGCACTGCTGGGTCACAACAGCCTTACCCCTCAGCTCATGCAGCATAAATTGGGCCTGGCAGAGCAGCAGTTTTCATAAAACTAGTGTAAATTCAGCAGATTTACACTGAGAGCAGCTGAATTATGCTCTAAAATCAGCATAGAAAAGTTGTGGTTCGGGTCAGAATCTAAATTTTTGCACATTAATGCAAATGACTATTTTTGGTAGCTGCAAAGCAATGCACAAGCTGTTGATGCGTGTCTGCCTGGCAGGGCAGGAGCTTCCTGTGGCGGCCTGGAGCCTTCAGCAAGGAGAAAGGGATGCTCAAAGAGAGCCCTGTGGAGCAGCTGGGGGCTCCTCATGCCCTGGGCCACAGCTCCATGGGGCAGAAAAGGCTTGACAGCCACCTACACCTGAGCTAGGGAGGTCCTGCAACCCCACACGCAGCCCCAGGTTCCCTCCTCACCTGGATTTCTCCCAGCAGAGTGGAAGATGTCAGGTGTACCCATCACAGCCCCCTCCACCTCTACACACCCACACTGTGACCTCCAGAACCCCTTCATGGCTCTCACCCCTCTGCCTCCTCTTCCTCAGCACTATAAACACAGGAGTGTGTGCCCCATCCCCTCTGCCCAACCCCTGCACCCACACACCCCCCTGAGCACTTTCACCCCCTTCAGAAATCTCTGTCAGCAAGGGATCACTGTACCCACACCCCTAACAATTCAGGGACAGAGCTGCAACAGGGGAGCAGAAGTGGCAGGGCTTGGCTACGGACTCACAGTGAAAACCTGCTGGGGATAGTGGGAACTCACGTGCTGAAGAACTGCATCCCAGTGAATAACAAGTCAGCAGGCAGAGAGAGGTGAGAAACGAGACACAACTGGGCATGAGATAAAAGCACTAATTGCTTGGGGTGGGTTGCAGGGAAAAAACTGACCATGTGTGTGTAATGTATTATGCAAATGCATGTATTTTATGTAAATGCATGCAGAGCAGATGCCAGCAGGCTCAGACTATCACAGGAAAGAAGATGTCAGATAGCTGAGGAGAGCTGAGTAGCTGAGGGGCTGCCCTAAGTTACAGAGGAAACAGGCTCCCCTCTGGTGCCCTGGGATGAGTTAAAACCCAGCCCTGTTCCTTCTCCCTGGCTCACAGCACTTGGCACGCTGTGACAGGGGAGCTGCATTCCTACAGACCTGCCTCCTTCCAGGAAGGCAAGTGCTTTGCCTATTTAGCCAAATACCTGGCATTTACTTCCTCCACCTTCCAAAAATCCTGCTCTGCTGTTCTCCAGGGCAGCTCAAGTCCCTGCACCTGCTCCTCTTCCCTGTTCTGCCGGTTCCCAGACTCACCCAGCCTGCCCACCCCGTGTGCTGGAGCTGCTCCAGGGCTCACCATAATCACAGCAGCTCTTTCCCCTAGCTTCAGCAACTTCCCAGGGAGGTGTCACTGCCAAGAAGTGGGTCTTGTGTGAAATCTGTCCCTAATGCTCTCTGAGGCAGTGCCTATTTAAAACATCCAAGAGCAAAGCCTAGATCCATTTTTATAAAGAAACCTATCTGGCTTTGTTTTCACGTTTCCAAGTAAACAGCTTTATTTTGCAGCTCCTTGAAACATAAGTGCCACAGACCACTCAGCCAGTTTATCATCCCTTTTATGCCCGAGACAGTATTTTTGAGCTCTTACATCTTCAACTCTCCCATCACACCAGGCAAGGTCTTTAGCTGGGGTGGTTCCCTGGCAGCCCCTGGGGCTTCAGCTACCTTCTACTGGAGACCAGAGCTACTGATTTCCCTCGAGTCATGCTATTAACTGGGAGGGAACAGCAGGGGGATGTGGGCTGCCTTGTGTGGTGTACAACGCTATTTATGGTGCACCTCAGAAATGGGAAACCCATGCAGGGAATCCTCTTTCCATGGGTGAAAAAGAGGGTGGGAAAAAAAAAATATCAGGAGTTGCTGACCACCTACACAAACATATGCAGAACATATCCACAGGGTCAGCAGGGTCACGCTGTCACTGTCCCCTGCAATTCCAGTGGGGTCAACCCAGAACTGCTCCTGGCTGCAGCTGAAAGCCAGATCAAACACACCACGGCCGTGGTGCGATACAGCCGTGTAAGGATTGGACTCACGTCTACTGGGCATAAAAACGATTTTCCATGCGCTTTTTGTGCATTATTTTCGTGAGAAGAGGCTGGATCATTTGGAATTTCAATTCTACACGTGGCGACGCAAACCCGGCACAGCAGGGCTTGCTCTTCACAGCTACAGAGCTTTAAATTTCCTTCCACTCCAGCAAACTCTCCCCCTCCCGAGCGCAAATCTCAGTCTCTCACGGGCTCTTTGGCCCTCTGCTTTTAACAGGGAAAGGGTCACTTACGATCATCGCTGAAGTCATCCACGAGTATGATTTCATGGACGAGGTGCACTGGGGTGCGGTTCAGCACGCTGAGGAATGAAGAGAGAAAATCCATGACAGTGCTTGACCAACTTAACAACCCGGCAAACGGAGCGGAAAAGCCGAGGAACTGACCCCCATGCCAAAGCACAGAAGAGCTGGCTTGCATTTCCAGGAAAGATGTACTAGATGAGAACCCAGAAACCACCCCCCAGTAATCTACAGTGCCTGGCTATCAACTCCCTGTGGCCTGATCTAGGAGCCAAGTGCTCTGTATTCCTAGGAAACAGCTGAGATTCGCCCTTTTCACCTTGGTGAGCAAAAACAGAGCTCCATGTAAAGCCAGGAAAAACTGGTGCTTTTTTTCCCCAAATTGCACCAAGATTCCTAACTGGGCCTACAGCAAAGCTACCGTCACCTCTCCACCTCCTCTGGGGCTAATGATACGGTGTCCAGCAACAGCAGGGCCAACACAGAGAAAATTACCCAGCTCAAACCCATCTTTACCCAGCTCACAGCTGTGGCAGGACAACTCCTGTTTTTATCCGTGAGCTGATTGTGTTTTCGAGGCTGCCGAGAGGATAAGAGCAGGGTTGGAGCCCACCCAGGTAATGAAAGAGAGAGGCTGGAGGATGTGGTTCACAGCTCCCTCCGTGTGGACAGACACTGTGAAACATGGCACAAAGCTACAATCTTCCCTTAATTATGCCACCAAGGATTATTATTGTTGTTATTATTATTAGAAAGTCTAGCCCTGTTCTTTCCCTTTCTCTCACGGAGCAGAGGTTGTCGATTATTTGTACTGGCTCCAGCAATTTCATTTCCAAATAAACACCAGTGCAAAAGTCACCCTGACACGTAAGACATGGAGTTGCAGTTGCTATTACACACTCTTAAAATCCTGCCCCAGCAAAGGGTCAAGGCTGTCTGCTCGAAACAGAAGCCCCAGAGCACCCCAAAAGTCACCTAAGTGCTTGAGCTGGGCTTCGATAATGCCAGTCAGATTGTACAGGCTTTTACAGCATTTAAACTTCTTTGCCTTCATCCTGAGCACGGTTCCTTTTCCACACAGGATTTAAAATCCCCCCAAATTTCAGGTCTTCAGACCTCCCACTGGCACAGGAGGGCAGTCACCCAACTACCAAACAATCCTGCAGCCCCTGATACTGCCAGATCCTTATTAACAGGTTTTCCCAGTCTCTCAGGCTCCCAAAACTCTGGCCAAAAAAAGTCTGGAAGTCTGGAAAAACCATATCCCTGGCTCAGACTCCAGTAAAGAGAGCTACAAAGGGCAGAAGCCCCAGGGGACTTGGGAACCACCCAACCAGCTGGCAAAAAATGCAGCCCACCCCACCCAGGGGGTTCCCCTCTGCCAGGTGCCTGCTGCCTGCACTGGTGCTGGAATTACAACCCTGCAGAGAGAAACAGTTGAACTGGATTGTTTTGGAAGGCATGCAGGACACCACAAGGCAGATGCTTGAAATAGAACCACTGAATGATTTGGGTTGGAAGGTACTTTTAAAGATCATCCAGTTCCAATCCCAGTGCCATGGGGAAGGGACATCTTCCACTAGACCAGAGTGCTCAATGCCCCATCCAACCTGATATTGAACACTTCAAGTGAATGGGCCATGTACAACTTCTCTGCGCAACTCACAGAAAATAATTTCTTCCATATATAAAGAATCCTTCCTCCATGCTGGTTTTTCTTTTCCCTGAGCAGAAATCCTCAAAAAAGGGGGTTCTCTATCAGACCTAAGTAGGTAAAGCCTGGCACCTCCCTTGTGGAGCTCCTCAAAAATCACTTCCAAGAATTACTTTCTCTGGAAAGACAATCCCTGACTCTTCCAGTTTCAGGATCCTGGCAAAAGCCATTCTTTTCCCCCACTACAGATGCCATGCATGCCAAGATTTGAAGGAAGAGAAAGCCACAGTCCCCTAAGCAAGAGTCATGGTGAGAGCCCCAGCAGTCAGGAGCTGCTGTGTCCACCCTGACACTTTGGCTCGTACCAAGCTGAGTTAGACAACACCACCTCTCTGACACCCACAGCCTGCACGAAGTACTGGGAAAAGGTGGCTCAGCACCCCTCCTCCCACTGGGGCACACAGAACAATTTAGATGTGCTGTTTCCACCTGTCAAGTGTTTTTTAATTATTGTTATTAATAGGCTTGTTATTTTTTAGAAATCTCCGTACACCAGAGCTGAGTTCAGCAAATTACCGTAGCCGAGCATCAGTAGACAGAGACAGGAGAGCAATATCACGCTCAGTGGAATATTTAACAAGTGCTGATTGCCTGGAAACCTAACTCTGTGCAACCTGCAGAAAAGAAGCAGACTTGTAAAAAAGCCAGCAAAATAAATAAATAACCCACCGAGAGCGGGAGGGGAGGAGGCAGCGGGCAACTTGGAACATTCAAGGCCTGCCTCTGCCTGGTCTCTCCCCTGGAGATTTGGCTGCCAGGAATGCAATGCAGGGCTTAACTCTATGGGAAGGTGGCTGCAGAGAGGCTGATTCTGCTTTTGCTGGTACCAGCTGGAATAAGTCAACCAAAACCGTGGCACTGGGCTGTGCAGGCTCAGGCCTGGGCTCTAAGCAGTAGTCAGTGCCTTGGGGGACCTCCTGCCAGGGCACCTCTTATGGAAGAAAATGGACCATCTTCAAGGCCCTGGGCTGGGCAGAGGTGCAGCCCAGTCTCTGCTCAGCTGCAGGCTCCCACTGTTCCCAGGTTAAGCAGTTTGTTGCCAACTCTGTGCCTGGGCTTGCCACCCCTTAAATCAGGGAAGATGACCCCTGAAAGCCAACAGTGGCCATCTGTGGGACGGACCAGAGCAAGGGGCAAAGGGCCAGCATGCTGACCCACAAGGGAATGATGTCTCCAAGGACTGCTCTGGCTCCATAAACCATCACCCTTCCATGGGGTTAATGACAGGCACCACCGTGGGCGACAGAGCACCCCCCCACCTGCACCATCACATGAAATCCCTTGTGGGACTCACTCACCACTCAACAATTTTCCAAAATTCGAGTGAACAACTCACCCTGCTGAGGGTGGTCCAAAGGCTGGCTCTATGGGACCTGATGTCCACTGGTTTCAGTGTACCTTGAGCTCATTATTGCACCTGCAAGTCAGTGCACAGACCCCAGCAAGCCCCAAAACTGCTGCTAAGCCCAGGGCCACTTGATGCAGGCACAGAGAGATCCCCAGCAAAGCCAGATTTGTGTCTCCAATGCATTTTCTGCCTGGTGCTCTACTAACCACATGACAACATACACATGATGATGGAAACACAGACTATAAGCACCCCTCCTGCAGCGCTCCCCAGGGAGGATGGGAAAAAGAGGCATCAAATCCTCCACGTTTTCAACATTATGGTTTGGGATTTTTTTTTTCCCAGATAGACCATAAAAGCACTTTTAAAAATTCAAAGCTGGCTTTTCTATTACTTGTGCCTCTGCTCAGCTTTGATTTTTTTTTTTAATACTTTCCTTTCTTTATGTCTGTGCATGGTTTTTTTTTCCCCTTTTATATGGGTAAAATCAGAAGACAGTATTATAGTGCTTTGAAGTCCCTCTGTTGTTATAGATTTTTTCCCCCCAAATCAAACATAGGTAGATATATACTGCAGTGATGGGCATATTTGAACAAATCAAAACAGTTTCTAAGTTCTGCTGAGCCAAAGATCACAACACTTTCTTCCTTAAATTGCCAAAAGACCTGTTACCATCAAAATGAAAGCTCATGCCTCCAGTCCAGAAAGTGCTTACTCAACCTAATAAGAACAGGTTTGCTGCTGAATTATCTTGAAAAGACAATGCTGAAATTTTCTTTGTTCTGACTTATTTACCTTATGCAGACATAGCCATGGAGAATTTCACCTTAAATTTTCATTGTAAGGTCCCTCCTCCGTCCTCCTCAAGTATTTGTTGGGATCCTTTTCCACCTACCCAGAGGTAAGCACAGGATCCAGCAACTTGATCTCCAAATAAATACCAGTGCAAAAGTCACCCTGACCATGTAACATGGAAAATATTTGGGGAAAGGAATCCAGACTTTCTGACCAAGCCAGTGTGTTTTTGGTCATCACCCACTTGCTTTAGAGAGGTGACTGTGGACACCCATCCTTGAGATATCATGAACCCGCAAAGTCTCTCCATGGCAACATATTAGGACTTGTTGGGGGGATAAAGAAACACCTCTGGGAGGATAATAAAAGGGCCAAGGGTCACAATTACTGAAATCAGACTGAAAGTATGGAGAGAAAATACCCACCAAAATGAACTGCTTCAACAACCCCAAATGGCTAATTATGTAGGAAGAAAGACATCACACCAAGAATAACCATAATGAGCTTTGATTACACTGCGGCTTTCGCATTTTATTCTTTCAAATACCCACCAAGCTCTTTGAAATTCAAGAGTTCTCTTATGTTAACATCAAAAGGTAAAAGCGCACAGAGGGCTGTGTACTCAGTCACCACGAGAGATGATTAGCAAATTAAGAGAAAAAAAAAAGTCCAGGGTTTAAGTAAAAAGCAGAAAAGAAAAAAAGAAATGAAAAAATAGTCAGCACAAAGTGCTAATTATACAGTTTCTGTGCAACACCTGGCTTGTTTTTGCTTCTTTAATCAGGCTCATTTCAGTTATGGCACAGACTCTATATGGTGCCAAAGCAAGGAGGCTTTGTCACCTCCCTGTCTCACATGTGTCTGGATGCAGACCAGGCAGTGGCACGAGGGGAAGGTGCAAGGTGCTGGCTGCCCAGGACATCACTTTTCTCACCTATGAGCACTGGAAAATGGAAGGCATATTCACTCTGCTAATTAATGATCTAAATATTTGATGTGGTATTCACAGCACTTGCATCAGGATTCCTGCCAAAGGATGTGATTTGGTTTGTCAGCAAGAGGTAAATAATTTAAGTTTTCTTATTCCTGCCCTGAGCTCCCCAGCTGCAAGTTTGAAGAATAAATAAATAAAAACCACTCAGCAGAGTAAACGGGACTGTCTCGCCACCTGCCCAGCAGGTCATCCACATGACAGGATTAGGATTCCCTTGCTAAATCCAGGCTAGTATAGGATGGAAAGACAGGAAAGAAGAAATGGTTGTTTTGGTGGGTTTCTATTTTTTAGTTTAAATGCCTACTGCTTATTTGCTCCCTTGCTCCTGCCTTCCCACCTTGGGTTTACTCACACAGTCCCACTGTTGGAGACTCTCACCATTTTTCAGGCACTGAGCCCTGGAACTTGAAATACGTGAAACTGAACCACAGAGGGATAAGGAACTTGTTGAAAAGTGAGTGGTTGAAACAACCCAATGATGCTTTCTTCACCATCTGCACAGTAAAAAAAAAGACCTTAAAAAAATCTCAAGAGCTACTCTGCTGTTCACCATCTCCTCCTTTCTGGCCTCTTCTCCCATTTTCTATTTCCCTTCCTCATGACACCCATCCCTTACTCCCTGGAGACTTGTACATACTCACAAGCACAGCCGCACATGCATTTATAAATGCTGACCTCGCAATTTCCAGAGATTTGGGCATTCGATAAATTTACCTTTTCATTTTCCCTGCTTTACTTCCAGCTGGCAAATGGTCAGAGGAAAGATCATGAAACTTTTAAATGAATTCATTATTCAACACCAGCTTTTCTCAACAACTCTGACAATGCAAATTGTCCATAAACGAACCATCCCAAACGCTCCCAATGTGACCTGGCTGAGGGGTGCTGTGGAGGCCACATGTTGCTGCTTCCTGCCACGAGCCTGAAACACACTGAGCCTGCAAAACAGCTCAGCCTCAGCACCTGGGGAGCACCGAGGCTCTCAAGCACCCAGGAAAACCGCAGGAATAGAAAAATCCCCCCTGCTCATCAGGTGCGTGGTCCCTTCTGCAAGAGGCGATTCTCTCCACTGCTGCCTTCAGCAGCACTTCCCTCTGCCACTCCTCTGTGTTCACATGGGGTCCTGTAGGAAGTGTCCCCTTTGCAGGGACAGTGCCCCATCACCCCCAGCTTTGGACAAGCCAAGAAATGTCCCTTTGTCCTATTTCTTGCTCCTGCCACGGAAATTAACTGAGAACACTGATTCTGCAATGAGGCTGGAAAATGCAGCACACTGAGACTCAGAAAACCAGGTTTGCAAGCCAGTACCTTCCACCAGCTCCAGAGAGATCACCTCTCTGTTCCTCGGTCTGCCCATCTGTCACCTGGGTTGCACCACTGTGGAGATGTACTGGGGAGAACAGGGTAGAAGAGGTGCCCAATGCTGAGAGCATGTGGCCACAGACTGCCCCAAAAGGCACAAGGCACTGTCAGGAGGACAGTTTGGTTTGAATGGCCAAGGAAAATGATCCATGTTGTTACAGCCACTGTGGGATGGAGTCATCTGGAAGATCTAATTAAAGTGAGTATTTGGCGAGCAAGAGGGAAAAGGCCCCAAGCAGTCAGAAGGCACAGCAAATTAACCTACAGAGGCTAAAGAGGCAGACGAGCTCTCAGCTGTGTCCAAAAAGAAGCAGGGAGGTGGCAATACGTGCACAGCCACATCTAAAGAGGAACAGAGCAGGAGCCACGTCACCAGCCTGCCACCAAGGATTAGTATCCCTAGGCTTGGCTGGATCAAAGCAAGCCTCTACGCACTGCAACCAGGAGGAAAACCCTTGTGAACCTGGAGGAGGTTCACCAGCGTTCTTCCATCCAGGAGGAAAGACCAGGTGAACCCTGGTGCCAAGAGGCCACCTCCAAACCATGGGGACCAGAAAAAAGAGGCTCAGCTCAGCAGAGCTCAGGATCTCAGCCCAGGGAGAGGCAGAGGAGATGGAGACCCATGCTGTCATCTCAGTTCCTCACTGCCTGGGCTTGCCTTTGTGGTGCAGCTCAGTGGGATGCTCTGTGGGGCTCTGGAACTGTGGGGAGATGAAACAACAAGAAACAGGGCTCAGGAGGGTCCCCAGAGCTGAGGAAAACCTCCCCAGAGATAAAACATGAGCACTGGAATTGCCAGGGCCCATAAGCGAGGACAAGCAGTGCACAGGGCAAAGCTGTGGTGGAAATCACACACAACCAGGTAAGGAAGGCAGTGAAGCCAATTAAGTAAGTCAAGCAAAAGAAAAGAAGAGGAATGAGGAAGAAAGTCTTTTTATGCTGGAAATAAGAAACTTCAAAGGACAATCATCTAAAGGACGAAGGAAAAATTCAATGTACCGGTATTTCTAACCTTGCCATCACTGCAATGAACAGTTCCCTAATGAAGCCAGATATGGGGGAGCCAGGCCTAAGAGCTGTACCATGGGTCTGACACTTCTCATGTGACAACATCACTCATGATCACACCTGGCAGGACAGTCAGGTGCTGAGTTATGGGGAGAAATGAGATTAAAATCCATCCCTGCACTTCACATGCTATAAGCACCCTGTGTCTCAGGGGCTAGAGGACTGCACTTGCCACCTCTGTTACAACTGGTTCTGGAGAAAGGCAAATTTATGCAAGGCACTGTAAAGCCAAAAGAGAAGGTCCAGGATCAAGGAGGTGGTGCACAGCACGAAGCATCAGTGTCACCCAAAATCCATACACCCTAGAGAGAGAAGGCAGTGACAGATTACCGAGTGTGAAGGAAGGAGACAGGATTGGGCATGAAACCATAAAGCAGAGCAGGAATTCAATTTCAGGACTGTCAAACTCACTTGTGGCCCTGGATACGCTCACCTGAGGAAGGATGCTGAGAGAAAAGCTCAGCGAGGACATGACACGGAACAGGGCACAGCTGGAGCCTTCCCCTAACCAGCAACCCCAGTCTGACCAGTACCAGCCATGGCAAGGGGTACCTGGGGATGCCAGGGTTTAGAATACAAGACTTGCAGCAGGGCACACACCTTCACTATGTGTGCACGAGATGCAGCTGCAAAACTCTATTGGCACAGAGCACAGCACTCCCACGCTGGCTAAAGAGGAACCCACCAGCCCAGACCTGGACACACCTCACCAGATCTTCCCACAAGAGAACCTGGAGATTCAAGGCACACATTGGGATTAAAAACTGATCTCAAAAACCTGCAGCGAAAATGAAGCCTTCAGTCTACCCACGACAGCAAAAACACAGCCAAGAACAAACCGAAAAATGAAGGAATGGCCACATGCCCAGAGTGCTCCACCGTGTCGCTGCAGGAGTACAGAAACCATCCTTGAAAATCTGCTCTGCATGTGTGTCATTAGGGCTTCTCAATCAGCAAGCCTTTCTGGCACTCGATGGGGCACTGGAGAAGCTCAAACAGCAGCACCGGAGCAGACATCCGTAGAATGAGAGCTGTCCCTAGAGGGCTGGGACAAAATACAGCTGAGCACTCACACCCAGCTGGATATAAAAGCTCTTAGCCCAGACTCTGTCTAATCTGCTGATGATCCCTCAAGAGTTTCCCATGCTAGACCCTGCAAAGAGAGCACAGCTCCTCACTTTCCCGAGCATCCCACTGTAAAACCGACTTCTCAGAGAGCAACTTTCAGGCTAACTTCTCTCGGTCACCATTTGAGACCACAGCTGGCAGGTCCTGCTGCTCTGGTGAGTGCAAACATTCTGCTTTCGTTTGTGATGATGACCACTGGCCCACTCAGCCTCTCTTAAGAGATCCCCAGGAGCTCTTACCTCCGAACTGTCCTTAGCAGGGTGGACCTGGCCTCGTTGTGGAAGGTGATGACCACGGTGGTGGAGGGGAGGTCCTGGCTGTAGTGCAAAGTCATACACCTGGGGAGGGAGAAAGCAGAAAAGGCCATTCAGGTGCTGGAATTCAAAGTGGGAGTTTACTTAACACAGGCAGCAGAGTCCATCAGTAAATGGTCCTCCAGCCACTACTACAAATAAATAAATAATACTTTCTCTGTGTGACTCATTTCTGAAGGAGTCCAGAAAACACCAAGTAAATCACGGAGGATTAAAGCAGCAAAGAACTGTGATTAATGGGAAGGGATGAGAAGGGAGGCACCTAGCTGGCAGCCCTTTTCTCTAACCAGTGCTTCCCAGCTACTCACCAGTGCTTCTCTCATCCCCCTGGCTCATGGCACCAGCAGAGGCAAGAGCATCCCTGCAGCTCCAGCTCGAAGCAGCCTCACTCCCAGCCTCCTGAGGAAGCAATTCCCACCAGCCAGTCGCAAGGTAAGCCAAGCCCTGTTTCTAAATTGATTGTTTCCTTATTAATTCTGCCCTAATTGCATAAACAGACTACAGAGAAGATTGGGATTTGAAACTTTCCAAGCCAGCCTGCAGAAGGCAAAAACCCACAGCTGCAACCACAGCCCCTGCTGCCTCCTTCCCAGGAGGAAATGTCACAGACTCTGTAATTACTTTAACCTTTAGCTGATTAAATTTGTGGCTTTTATAGACCGACACCAATATATTCCTAGCTCAAAAAATCCAGATACCTCTTACATCCATGCTGCCCTTTCCAGGTCCCTATCAGTCCCTTAATATGGTCTTAGGATGACACAAGAGCAGCTCTCCATCACAGCCATACTGTCCCTTCCCATCCACGTGCCACTTGTCTGCTCTTGTGTCACTGCCCAGGTGCTACTACTACCATCCTCAAACACAGCAGGAAAAGAGCACTGAGCAGCCACTCTTCCAACAAACCATCAGTTTGCTCCCCCAAAGTTCTGGACCACAGTACCTGCAAGGCGAGGTAAAAACAGATGGAAAAATTAAGTTGAGGATGGAGAGGAGAAAGCACGCAAGAGCAGCCCCACATTGCTGGTTTATGCTATTCAGAACAGCATGCTGCACGTCTCAAATGCCAAAATGCCCCAGATATTATTTTTAACGAGGTTCTCCATATTTTAATTTTGAAATTGCATTTCTGATTATTTACAAAGTGAACTAAATTAAAGGAAAAGAAGACTGCACAACAGGAGAAACAATTCCAAAGATAAGGAAAAAATGGTATCTTGGGTGGGACAAAATATTTGCAAGCTCATGTTAAATTAATCGCTGCTTTCTCTCATTGTTTCACTCAAAAATCTTTCCAAATCCCGCTTCAACGCGGCCAAAAGCAGGTTTCTCATTACTCCTCTGTTCTTTCAGCACAGTCATCCACACCAGAAATTCACCTTCGAGCCAATTCTAATTCTGGGTCCATCCCCAAAGGACACCAAAGTCGCACAGCTATTCCATATGCAGGAGAAAGTTCAGCAACATTGCCCTGTGCGGCAACACCCTCATCCATCAAAACTGCATCTCAGAGACGCTGAAAACAGAGAGTTTCTGAATTATGAAACAGCACTGGGTCATGCCCTGAGCTGCTTCTCTGGGTCACTGCGGCCCCTTGCATCCTCGAGTATCCAACTTCAGCTGAGCCACCCCAAACTGACAGGATGGGAAAGAAGCTGCTGCTTGGTTTTGCCACGCTCAGGCTCAGCTCCCGTTTGCTCTGCGGAGCTGCAGAGACAGACTGTGGCAACTGCTCTCTCTGTGCTATTTATACCCCGCTCCCAGATGCGTGTCCTGCCACCCACTCCCAGCAGGGTTCTGTGGAGCAAACAAGGGAAGCTATTTCTGGAGAAGAATGAGAGAGAGTGGAAAATATAAAGTCATCAATACTTTACTTATGCTATGGCAGCAGCTAAGGAGCTGGTAAATAAGGCAGCAGCTGGGTGTGTCTGTGCCTCCCTCCCAGGGGTGGGAGTGCTGTGGGGATGCTGCAGGCTGGCTGAGGCTCCTCGTGAGCAACAATTTGCTTTTAAAACTCCAGATGTCGGCACACCAGACTGGCCCAACCAGGCCATGCGCACGTGGGAAAAGCTGGAATGTCACACACGGGCAGCTCCAGAGCTGCAGCTCACCCATGGCTTCTGTCTAGTGAGGCTTGTCACATCCCAAGGACAGGAATGATGCTGGTAGGGACTCCCAGCCACGCTTCGCCTCTGTGACCAGCACTACACCACAGCTGGGACTTGCCTCTCCAAAAACTGCCTGAAAAGGTTTAGGCAGAGCTGCTGTATTATCCAGGGCTCCTCCTCTTGGGTCCCTTATGGCCCTGACTCTGCCCTTGCCCAGGATTTTACCCCTGGTTTCTTATTTCAGGAGCCCTCCCAAAGTTTCCTCCATTTGGTCCCTTTTCTTTTTTTCCATCCTCCCCCAGTGTAACTGCAGCTAAACATCCTGGGTCCCCAGAAGGCAGATTTCAGTTGAAGTTGTTGACTACAAGTGTCTTTTTTGGCACTTACTTGGGTAATAAAAACCACAGCTTGGAAAAGCATTAAATCCAGCATGTCCAGAATTATTTTGTGTGACAATTACATCTGGGGTAATTTCAATTTAATACCTCACTGCAAGTGAAAATTGCAGCATGCAGCCCTAAAATTGCTGTAATAATGAAAATAAACCCGCTAAAAGCTGCCTGTGCTACCTCAGGCTGTCACTGGATAAACGTTTTGTGCTGCTGATGGTATTTCATAGGTCACCCAATTGCCATCAAAAAAACAAAACAAAACCAAAAACAACACCCACAACATTTTCAGGAAACCAATGAAAGTTTGAGTTTTTTCAGATGGTTAAAAAAAAAAAAGGAGAGAAAAAAAAAGGAAAAAAAAAAGTCATAACAGCACTGCCTGTATTTGCAGTGTATTGAAACTCACTGGCTAAAGCCATTTAAAGTTTGATGCTTTGAAACCTTGCAGCAGGACTGGGGAGCAATCCTAGCACATAAGTGCAAGCAGGAATGCTGCCAGGCTGCTCTGCAGGCTCCCATCTGGGTGGGGTGAAAGAATACAGAAGCCAGGCTGGCCTGTCCTAAAAACCCCAGGGAGAGCATCCAGACAGAGAACAATTCTTATTTCCCCGTGCAAGAAGTCAAACTTCATTTGATGGGAAGAGTAACTTTTTTTTTTTTTTCTCCCATTCAAAATGGAAGTAATTTCAGGATCAGAAAGTTCTGAAAGGGGTAGTCTGGCTACAAATACCTTAGGAATCAGCCTTGGAAAACCCCAGCCTGGACAGGTTGCCTGTCCTACTTCCTGCAGGTTGGATGGAGCAGCACATCTCATCTCCATGTTCCCAACATGCTGTTAACAGCTCAGGAATGAATTATGGAGTGCCTGTTTGTGGGGACAGGGAGCGAACAGCCAAGAGCCCTGCACTCACTGCAGGAATTGCAAAGCTCTCCTGCAAAGTCCCAAACTTTGGACACTCCAGCACTGCCCTCAGGCCTCCAAGGTCCCTTCCTCAAGTTATTTTTGAGTTTCTTCAGCCCTTGTGTTCCTGGTGAGCAGTGTGGTATCACAGGCTGGTGGCCTCTGCACACAGCTGCCCCTGCATCCTTAGAGATCCTCCTGACAGGGCAGTACATGCCCCTTCCCAGGGAATCTGAACCCATTTCATCTTTAAAATGGCAAACTTCACTCACAGTGCCCCTCACCAAACCACAGCCCACCTTGCCAACACAGCTGTGCAGCACAATGGTAAAGGTTATCAGTGTGAGCAGAGATGGACCCCGTTCCACAGCCTCTCCTGGCGCCCCCAGGCTCATCCAAGGGCACATCACACGCCCACAGAGCTGTGCCGTGTCTCTCAAAACCCACCTCTTACATTCACCCTCTCCTGTGCCTCGTCAACTTCCTTCACTAAATTATCATCCTCATCCCACTCCCCTAGATTCCCTGTCAGGCTCATTCCTCTTTTCTACTTCAACAGCCATCACTTGCCAACAACTCTGCTTTGAATTTTTAACGCTTCCCATGAAGTCCAAACTCTCCCTCAACACAGCTCACCACTTCCAAAGCACTCCCTGCATATTTATTCCAAACAGCCAGGTGCACCAGGCAGAGCTACACCACCTTTCACCTCCCTCCTGGCTCCTCTCTTCTCCTTGGAAACACACAGGAGAGCAGTCTCATCACCACACATGCAAACTAAAGGTATTTGGGTTTGTCTGCAGTCTGCAGCCACAAGGCTCTCACACCAGCCCAGAGTACAGGGACCTGCCATCACAAACAGGATGGGTTCACACCACCCCGATGGACACTCTGATTTCAGACGACATTCCCCAAAGTGTGAAAAATTAATCCCATAGAGGAAAATGAAAATTACTGCCTCAGGGAGAGAGGAAGCCACTACCCACCACAGGCAAGTACAGAGTTGTCAGTGGAAAGGAAAAGATTAAAGCCCCAGCTGTCCTGGCCAGTAGCAAACCCCCCCAGGCTCTGCACACCTGTAGGGATGGATGGCAGGACATGCAGGCACCTTGGTCACACCTCTCAGGACAACCTCTCAGGGTGGCATACACAATGCTGGAAAAACATTGTGCCTAAACCCTGTCTTTGAACTGAAGCAAAATTCATAAATCATGAAAACGTAGATTGGTTTGGGCTGGAAGGGACCTTAGAGATTCTCTAGCTCCAACCCCCTGCCTTGGGAAGCGACACCTTGCACTAGACCAGGTTGCTCTAAATCCCATCCAACACTTGAACAACTCCAAGGCTGTGGCATTTCACAGCTTCTCTGGGCAACCTGTTCCAGCGCCTCGTGGCCCTCACAAAAGAGATTTCTTCCCAATTACTAACCAAGAGACTTCCATGAAAATACTCTAACAATAGGAACCCTGGACATGGCTTGATACAGAGCTATAAAGCAATATATGTGCCAACTCATAGGGAATCTACTAAGTTCACAGAGCTTACTGCTGGACAGGACTGTGCACCACCTCACCTGACCTCTGCGAAACACAATCTCTGGCATTTCTCCCAGTTATTTCTGCATTGCTCAGTTATCCATGCATTAAGTCCAGTGACTTGAGCTTGATTGCAGAGTACCTTTCAAAAAATCATTACTTGATGACCTCCAGAGATGGAAAATCCAAGAAGTGCTGTTCACGTTACACTCAACCCATCAGTCTCACACAACAGTATAAATGGGATACAACAATTCAGAATTTGTTTGACCAGAGCACATAGAGGGGTCAGCAATCCTTATGGCATTCACCTCCCATCAACACCCTTGGTTCCTCTTGCCTTTCCCCAAGCCTCCTTTCCTGCATGTTGCCTCAAAATATTTTTTCACTCAGCTTTGAGAGACCTTCAAAACTCTCTTCTGCCTTCCCAAGTTATGCCAGCATCTCCTGCTCCTTCCCCAAGTATGCTTTGCCCCTCCTCAGTCAGGAAGAGGCTGCCAAACACAGGGCTGGCCATGATCTGTGCATCTCCAGTACCACCTCGGCACCCAGAGCCTCGCCAGGGCACAGCTGGGAGCAGCGAGACAACTGCTGGCACATCCTGCACATGGGGTCAGGTCTGGAGCAAAGACCTACTGAGAAAGTTCTGGGATTTCCTCTGGTGTTCTCTCTAGGCTCCACCAGGATACACCCCAATCTGAGCGTGAAGCACAGATGTGACCTTCGCAGCACAACAGGAAAAGCAGTGCCTGCGGGAATGGCCACCAACTACACACCCTCATGTGCCTAACCCGGTCCTGCAGGTCCACCTTGGGCTGGCCACGGCTGTGAGCAGGCTGGTGCTACTGAAACACCAAAAGGCCTAGAGCAAAGAGAGGCTGAAAACACAGCTGGAAGCCACAACAGTCCGGAAAGCAGCCGTGCCAAAAGGAAAGAAGAAAGGACGCGGAGTCAGATGTCAGCTGGCAGTGCCACGTGATTGCAGGGAACGCCAGCTCAAGTTTGGCTTGCCAAAGTGAAAAAATACCCTTGAGAAAGGTCGATAGAATTTCTCTGTGCCGGACTGGCATGTGCCTCAGGTTTGCATTCCCAAAAAGGGACTGAAAAATCCTTAGGGTGGCATGCAACAGACGCTGCTGGGGCTGGGAGAAACAGTGGTGATCCAAAGAGAGGAATCCCTGGTTGAGCAGATGACTTCAGGGTGTACAAGGGCTTGAGCAAGGGTAAGGAGGCACATCTGCAACAAATACTCAATGGTGGTTAGCATCAGAGCTAACAAGGAGCAAGCTTGGACTAGATGTAATTGGATAAAATAGTAAAGGAGACCATCAGGAAAAATCTGCTGGGGCAGTGAACCAGCTCTGGCTGTAGATTAGATGTCCAGAGGAACCCGTCCTCTGGAAGTCTGCAACTCTCCCTTCCCCACACAAAAAACAGAGAATGCACAAAAGAGGAGAGTCCTGCAAAGTGGTGCAATTCAACCGGGGGCTGATCTGAGATCAGCCTCCTTGGGCTGACCAAGAAGGACATTTTTCTACACAGCTTCTGGAACTTGAAGCAGTGCTGTATTTGGCTAGTGTGCAATTAATATTTCCTCCAACTCGCTGCCTCTTTCGGTCTCTTTCTTTCTTTTTCCTGCAAGATAGAGATCTAAAAAATTAATCAAACGACTAAATTTGAAGAAAAGGGGAAATGCAAGAAGGCAAAAATAACCTTCTGTGCGCATGACATGCCGCTGCCTGTGAACCTCAAAACTGATGAGAAGATGCATTTATAATTCATTAAAAATTTGCTGCATTTTTGTCTTCAGAAAAGGGGATGGGGGAAAAAAGAGAATTTACTAAGAAGGAAGGAAAGAATAGCACGGCTGCCTTTAAAAACAAGTTAAACCAGATTGTGTGTCTTGATTTTCAAAGCAGCTCATGAATAATTCAGACTTCTAGGGCCCTCCACACAGACTCAGGGTCTGTCTTGCTTCTTGACTCCCTCCACCCTTCCTTCCTCAGAACTGAGGCAAAAAGTAAAATGGAGCCAACAAAAGTGAAAAGAAGAAAACAAAACCAGTACAGTTCCACAGAATTTTAAACTGATGCCAGTTTTACTGGAATACCAGAGCTGATGGCAAAGTTTTTCACTTGGTGAAAGTAAAAGGAAAATCTGGTACCTTGCACCTCAATGGAAAACCACCAATCCATTATTAAAGATCTTTAGAAGCCAGGACAACCTGAAAATACATTTCAGAAGGCTGGAAGCCTGGATGTAAAGATTCCTTAGGCAGGATGCTTCCTGACCAGAATTTCGTGGTACCACGTGGCACATCATAGCAGAGGAAGTCCCCATCCTCACAACCCCTCCATAGACACAGCTGGGGAAGCACAAACCCAGCTCCACACTGTGATAGCTCAAAAACACTTCCAACATGTAGGGATCTGCAGTGCTTACAGCAGAAATCCACCCAAATGACCCTGAAACAAACTGCCCTTTTGCTGCAGCTGATGGAGTAGGACTTGAAGATGCTGGGTAGCTGAGGAAAACAAACAAGGGTTTGATGGAGGAAACTGTCTCATGGCCTTAATTATCAACAGGAGTGAGTCTCGGAAAATTAGTTCCATTATTTACTAATACTTGACTTTGATTTCAGCCTACATGAACATATTAGGTCAATAGAAATAGTGAGACAAGCACGAGAGTTAAACAAACAACTTCATTCTGTCAGAATTACTTGGAGCATGTTATCAAAGTAATCGATGGCACGTAATAACTGTAAGACAAGTGGTCAATACGTTACAGCAGTCAAAGGCAGAGGATGGTTCTAGCAGAGAGTGATCAGTGGCACCTTGGGAATGCTGAAGCACTTGGTGATGAAGGGGTGGCCATCACCAAATCATCACTGGGCCCTGGTGTGGTTCAGATGGGCGCACCCTGTGAAGGGCACCGAGACAGGCAAGGTTTCCTCTTCCCTATAAAAACCCCAGGATCCTTCCAGTCCGCTGCAGGGAAGGAGGCACATGGAGTTTAAAAAGGAGATCCTGTGCCCCCATGGACTGGATGATGTTGGCACAGCCACCCTGAGGGCCATGGCTGGCTCTGCGGTCAATCCTGGTCTGCCAGAGACCCCCACCCCTCCCTCCACTGGGAAGAAGCCTCTCCTGGTGCAGTGACTCTCACCAGTGGTTCCTGCATCCGCCAACGCACGCTGCAGCATCACTTCCACTCCAGCACATCGTTTGTTCCTCAGGAGCCCAACGTGTACTTTTCATCTGATACTCAAAATCACTTGCTTTTAAATACAGCTTGTCATTTTTAGATGACTAAAGTGTCAAAAGCATTTGAGATCTAAATGAAATTTTTCCCTTTTCAGGATGAGAAAAACAGATCCCTTTGGCTTTAAGTTTTCCTGTCTTCTTACTTTCAGATTTGCCAACAGCCTTGCTTTTGGTTTATCCTGAAATCCCTATCTCCTGGTTTTTCTTTTTCTTAAATAACCAGAGAACCGAAACACCATTATTCACTCAGCTCTACTGAGCCCTATCTACCCACGTAGCCCCCAAATTCAAGCTCCAGAGATGTGGCACTGACAACACAGACATAGCCCAGGTTTGGGGAGCGAGGTGGATCCCACCACCCACTCTTTCTCTGTTTCCAGCTTCACGCTCTTGAACAAAAGCAGCAGTATCCGTACCCAGGCACTGCTCACCTTGAAACAGGGCAGTTCGTCCTCAGGGCGCAGTGACTGGCAGGTCACTGTCTTTTATTAAATTCCCAGCTCTCCCTCCATGTCCCCCACCACGACAGGGACACGCAGAAAGATCTCTGCTCCACAGATAGATACCTGGGGAACGAGCTTTTATCTCTGGGTGAATGTGTCACAAAAGTGGAGCTAATTAACTGGGGCTCTGTTTTTGAAAAAGGTTAATATTTTATCACATGTCTTCTGTCTTGAGGAATAATTAGCCCTGGCAGTAGTAGCTCTGCCATTTCCCAAGGGACTGAGCAAGAGACTGGAGACTGGAGAGAGACACGTGGCATTGATGGATAGACAGCAGCTCAACTCTGAGCTAACAGTGCATCTCGCCAGAGGTTACTCCTCAACACAAACCAACCTGCCACAGAGTATTAACGGAGGGAAACCCCTCTGCAAAGGCTGTAGACATTCTTCTTGTCCATTCCATGCCCTCTGGTGCAGGGATGCTTTAAACCAAGGCACTGCGGCTCAGCCAAGAGCGCTGACATGGGAGCACCAGTCCCCATCCCTTCTCCCCAGGCACTCTCTTCCCTCATCATTCCAGCACCCCAGTCTGTGCAACAAAAGGGAAATCCCAAGGGCTCTTCTAACTCTTCCATCCCCAAACCAAACCTGTTCTCATGAGGCAACCAACAAGTGAAGCAAATTCCCACAGGGACTGCGCAGAATAAGGTTCCCCCAGTGCTCGCACAGGAGTTCTCAGTACAGTGCACAACATCTCTCCACAGGGCTGAGGTGCAAGCAGGGAAAGTGGAGGAACTGAAAAAGGACAGAGCAAGGGTCATTTCACATCGACCCAGAATTGTTTTGTGGATGCATTTTTCTTGGCAAAATGCAGTGGACAGGTGAGTGGGGAATTTCCAAAATGAAATCAAAACCATCTCACGGGGAAACAAAGCCAAAATGACTTAGGGGGAAGAAATACATCACTTGGTGGTGGTGGGGGGGGATGTTTTCAGCTTTTTTTCCTCTCTGAAACCGCAATTTTTGACAAGGAACACAAAATAAAGGTGTTCTTCAGGGAAGGGACACCTGGGATGGAAGCTGTGCCTGCTCCCCTGTGAGCTCCTCAGATTCTCCTTGGGAAGATACCTGTCCCATGCAGATGCTCTTCCTACCCAGCAAGGCACTGAGGGGCCGGGAGAAGGGACAACTTGGATAAACAAAACACAGCAGTAAGAAATTTAGTATTATACCATGACATTTGCTGGAACAGTCCAGTCATCCCCACTGCCAGCAGCCGGACTCCAAGACACCGGACTCCTACAGACTCCCCCCGTGCCCACAGTGCCAATCCCCTTTGGCCTGCAGACATCTTTTAGCCAAGGACACAGCTCAGGAATAGTTTCTGCTCGCCGTGCAGACAAGTGCCATAACTCACACTCCTTGCACAGCCCGTTCAGATGGAAGTAGCTTTGCCCTCCAGAAAAAAAAAAGAGTAACACAACCACTTAACTGGCACATCCTCCTGCATCCCAAACACCTGCCTATACACTTCCATCAGCTCCTCACAGAGTCTAGCTCACTCCTCAGCTGCTTCTCAAGAGTCGCCCTCATCATTCTCATGCAAGAAAAAGGAGAGGGGAGGAATAGCACTGGAAATCCACCGCCGCAGAATGCACACCGTCACATCTGCCACCTCCCTACAGCAGCCACAATCAAAACACAATCAACCCTGCTCCTGGAGAAACATCAGCCTCCCCCAGCCTCAGCATTCCTTCCCAGAACCATTTTTAATGAAAGCCTTTTCTCTAGGCAGCCCCTCAAGATACAAAACTGCAGCATCTCACTTCATCTCAGCTCCTGCCCCCTTGGTGACTGCCAACATCCAGAGTCAGAGCCCATGACTCTGGGGCACGATCTGCAACCTGGGATCAGTTGAGCTGTGCTCCAAAAACCCGAGTGGAGCCACTGCACAGCCAGGGTGAGGAAGACATAGCCACTCCGAAACCAAGAGGGTGGCAGGAGCTCCTTTTCCTGGGATGCAGTTAGACTGCTGGTGACAATGACCCTGTGTCCCTGCCAAGGAGGGAATGCTGAGTGACCCAACCCACCATCTCTAGCTCCAGGGAGTGATTCCGCCAGGCTTGGAGAGGGCAGCGCAGTACCACAGGCTGCCTCAGGCATTTGGGTTTGGACTGGGATCTCGGTGCCTGAGAGTCTCTCTCCTTTCCAGTGAGGTCTGTGCAAGTCACACAGGATGGTTTGGGTGTCCATGATTCCCAGGGAATACACTAACTCCCAGGAAAAGCATGGGAAGATCCAACATGCCAATGGCAGAAGCCCTGTCACATCTGAGGAGGGAAGAATGGGCTCCTCAGTACAAGTGAACACTGGGATGACGGTCTAGCCAGGAGTGCCAGCCAAGGATAGATCCCAGCTCAGACACGGGCTGCCATCCCTGGGGAATGCAACTTCTCTCAGTGCTCAAACCCACTGTAATCCCATTTCATGCAGACCCTTCTCATCTACTTTTTCTCTCCCTACCACATTAAAAAAAAAAACCCCAAACTCAGAAAGCTTCAAAGGAGGACATTACCTGAAAAGATATTCGAAAAGAGGTCATTGCATTCATCAGCTGCCACCAGTCCCTGCCTCCAAAGCCATCAGGTCAGCTAGCCTGCTCCTCAAGCCCTCCGCCAGACAAAAACATGGGGCAGCAAATGTCACAAACACAGGGGTGGCCACAGATACTCCCAGTATGGGGACTCGGACACACACCAGCTATTTCCCAGGACTGTTAGTGTCCAGCTCAGTTTGCAGTTGATGAGTCCCCAGAGAGACCCATCACACTTCTCGCGCGAGCTCTCCAGGAACAGAAGGTGCAGCTATCAGAAAGAGGCACCTTAACGCAGGTATTCCCACACCTATGCCAGATACCAACTCCAGCAGAAGCAGGAGAACACGAAACACTGGATTTCTGCAGTGCTAAAACGATCCAGTGAATATTCTTCTCCGCTTTCAGGCAATATAATGCAGTGGAGACTTCATGGGATTTCTGTCTTTGGCCAAGTTTTCTCAAGCCTGTCTCAACCCCACCACTGGCAAAGGCTTGCAATGTTAAGCCAGAGAACACACGAGCGTGGTAGTTTAGTGAATCACTCAAAAGTGGTGAACACCAAGAGAGAAGATGACAAAACTCCCCTCATTGCTGTCCCACACAGAATGACCTGAGGCCACCAAACGGAGACTCCTGCTTGTTAATCGCACGGATGAAGGTCTCCAGTCACCTCAGCAGGTGACTCAATCCTGGAAAAGATGGAAGGCAGTGAGGACAAGAGGCTTTGGAAAGCACAGTTGGATGTGCACCTACCCCTCCTCTCACTGGAATGCATCTGCTGTGAGTGACTGGACAAGATACAGGCAACACAAGCACTGCAAGGACAGCACCTCAAGCAACTTCAGAGCTTGTTACACAAACACAGGTAGCTGGGGGGAAGAACTACAAATTCCGTGTGCTGCAACCAAGGTGTTTAAATTACATCAGCTTTTACAAAATGCTGGGGCAAGCCTGAGAGGCAGGAGTCCCCCTGGGCTCATTGCTTTCTGCAAACAGAAAGCAATCTCTCTCTCATTGAGACAAACCTGGGCTGATGACAGAGCTGACCCAACTTGGAGCAGGAGGCTGGATCAGAGACCTCCTGTGGTCTCTTCCAGCCCAAATTATTGTATGATTTTATGAAGTGCCAGCTTGTGATTAATAGCTGTCTTGCTTTCCTTGCTTAGCTGCCAAGAATTGCCAATCTCAATACTCCTTGTCCTCCGTGCTACCTGAAAAAAGTCTCTCTGTGTTTTGATCGCACAGCTGTTCCTCAAACCTTCTTGGAGTTTCAAGCCCAAATTCAGCCAGAAAACCAAGTGCAAAATGCCACTATGTGAGGCGAGCACTCCACAGGGGCTGAACCTACACTGTGCAGAACTGAGCTTTTTTGAGTGAAAGACTTACATTTTGGCCCATTTATACTCACAGGTAGGTCAGGTTTAGCCAACAGACAAAAACCGGTGTCGTCTCAGGACCTGTGGGCAGCAAACTGGCCACCACAACCATGAGACGCTGGCACAGCTGCCTGATGGGCTGGGAGGCCAAAATAACTGGTGTGTGGTAGCCTGGGGATGCAGTGCACGCCTTTACTCCAAGTACGCCTCACCATTAATTCTTTGGCCTTCCCAGTTTGCATCCTCTAAATCGCACTTGGGGCTTCACGCTTCAGCTCACCCCAAAGCCTCAGCAATGCACAAGTCCAAGCTGTGAGTGACGGCAGGTAAAAACTCCAGCACAAAGCTACAGATAACGGGGTTTGATAAGGGGAGCTCCCTACTGGGGCTTCTGCTAGCAGACAGCAAATTTTCCCAGCTAGGGGAACTGACTGTGCTACCAACCAACCTGTTCAGGGTGGATCTGAATTCCTGGGAGGCTGTAGAGCTTGAAAACAGAGTAACTACAATGAGAAGAGGTAAGAACAACAATTCCCTAAAAAATAAAACAAATCCAAGCACCACATGACAATCCTCTCTTACACCAGCAGTGTGGCTGGATCTCAAAATGGCTGGTCAGTGGTTGGCAATAGTGCGTGGAGAGCGAGCTGCTGCCCAAAGCTGCCTCTCTCACTGACTTCAAGCTGCCCAACTGCTTCAACAGAAGCGACAGAACATGCTTCCCTTCACATCCCCAACCTGTGTTAGCCAGTTCTACCATTGCCAAAGGGCGACTGGGCTGCACAAAAGAATCACGAGCAATTCTCTCTCTGCCCAGCCTGTGCAAGTTTCAAACTTAGGCCACAAAAGCCATCTGCCCAAGGGCAGAACCAAGACCTTAGCCAATGCAGCAGTTCTAGTTTATCCAAAGACACAAGCCAGCCCCTAATCTCCTTGAAGGATTGTTCTCGTATCTTCATCCCAAGAGATCTCAGCCTAAGGAGGTGATGGAAAAACACAGTGCTGAGAGCTAACCTCTTGGGCTCTGGTGTCCAAGAGACAAAAGCAATTGTGCTCCTTCCTAATGGAGGTACTTTAGTCTCAAAAGTGTTTTCCACCACTGATTTGTGTACCTGCTCACCTGCAGGGTTGTGCTCTGCTCTTGCTGTCACTAGAAATAAGGAGACCAAGCCCAAAGGCGGGGGTATCCCAGATCTTCTCTTACCCAAATTTTGCCTCCAAAATGCTTTGCAGGCAAAAGATCCAGGGACAGCCCTCACACATACAGGACTCTGCCCAAATGTGATAAATCTTATTTTGCAGTGAAATGACAAATATCCTGGCTCTGCCCAGAAAACAGAGTAACAGCTGGAATAACAGATCAAGGGACAGAAAAACTCTTCAGGATATTGCTGGCAGCCACCCAGCAGCTAAAAATGAGCCCCAAAAGCAAGAAGAAACCTGTACCCTCCTACACCCAGTCACCCCAAGCTCACACAAGGTGCTGCCACCCTTCTCCCCTCAGGGCATCATGCAGATGGGAGAGCACCCACACAAGAGGGTACAGCACAGAGCAAAGCCAGCAGCACAGACATCTGGCTGCATGAGGATACCCCTTCCAGCTTCACCAATGCCAGGTCCAGAGATGTGGCAGCATTTGGGCACTCCCTCTCCCCCATCCTCCTCACCTGCCTCCCTCCTTCATCCGACCTCACAGACAGGGGCCCATCCACCTGCCCTGCACGCAAGGCTCCTCGGCTCAGACCTGCCCCACCACCCCTCTGCCCCAAGCAGATGGACTCAGCAGCATTAGGCACAGGGAGATCACATGCAAATGCACCCCTGCCCACACCACCTCTTGCCCTGGTCTACCACACAGCACACCCCGAGTCAGCAACTCGTGAGACACAGCTTGAATAAGCACATTTTAAAAATAATAATCCCTCAGGATTTAGTCTGCGTTACACAGGAAAGTGGATTAGCCCAGCTACAGTCCAGAGGCCAAAATACGAAATGTATGGAGTCAGCAAAGTGCAAGATTAGGAGACCTCAAAAATCTCTAGGTTTGGTTCTGCTCTCAATTGTGCAAGGTCCATCTAGGTCCCTGCAAACCTTCCCTCAAATTCAAAGTGGGTTTGGTCACCTGCTAGCGACCCTAGGGACTTACCTGCTTTGTCAGGTCTGATGTTCAGGTACCACTGAAGACAGCAGAGCAGAACCCCAACTCTGTCCTGCCTGGGCTTTTCCATACATGTTGTTCTCCAGACATTAAGTTCCTCCTTTGGGGACTCTCAGGAGACCAGGCAAGAAAGGTAAGATGCTTAAATCCCTATGTGAGGCAGAAAATGCATTTCTAGCTGCTGAAACCCAGTGTTAACCTCAAGAACAACCTCAACGTGGTTTTGGTCTGGAGGAAAAGGAAGCTGGAAGACGACAAGGCAATGTGAGAAGTCCAAGAGCATCATAAACAATCTAAATCAAAGGCAATGCTGTCAAAACCTACTTTTCTCCTCTTCAACTCCTCACTCCCAAGAAGATATCACAATATTCTCAGTCCACTCAACTGCCTGCCACTCTTGGGTGGCAATCACCAACTCACCCAAAAACAGAGCCACTCCAAAGCCTGCACGTGACACAGCTGCCCTCATTTCATCTGCACAGGGATGCCAACACGCGCTCCCACGTACCGCGTGCCAGCCGTGCCCAAGTGGGACACAGGGAAGGGCAGAGATCCACACTCAGCCCCGGGTGCACGCAGGTACCACACCCAGCAGAGGTGACCCTCAGGACCACCTGTTCCTCCCACTCATCCCCACACAGAGCACAGCCAGGTATTTTTGCCTACCCCAACCACAGCTGTTCCACTGCGACGAGGAATGTGCAAGCTCTGCACCCTCGGGACGCAAACTGAAATTAATGGGTCAAAACAGCACTGCAGTGTGTAATGCTCCTGCTCGAGGGCTGAAATCCTGACATTTCTGGACCTTGAGAATACAAGACAGCAGCTCTCTGCTTCAGGGGAACATCACAGGCACCACCTACATCTTCCCATCCCTCCATGAACAGTCCATATGAGCAGAGCAATCAGTCCTAAGCAGCCTTCCTACCAAAGGGACACTCTCCAGCCAGCACAGCACAGGGATTTAAGAGAAGAAACCTGGAGGAAATCTTAAGAGCGTGTGTTGTTCCCCTCAAAGAGAACAGGAGAGACTACAACAGCAGAGCTTTCCTACAGGGCACAAGTTGGCAGGACCTGGCTTCTGGACTGCCAGGATGCTCTCACCTTCAGCAGACAATGCAATGCCTGATCTTCATGCCTGCAGCATCCCTGCCAGCCTCGTGTTTCAATCACAACTTGACCTTAGCAGCTGCTTTCTCTATCTCAGACACACACATACACAAACACACCTTTAAGCAGCTGTAAAATTAAACTTTAGCTGGGGAGGTAGGACCTCTTGTAAAGCCCTTGGGACTCAGGGAAGGAGGGAACTTCAAAAATGCAGAGTCTTATGCTAGAATTTGAGAGGGCTCCATCCTTGGCCTTCTTGCTTTATCAGTTCTTGAGACAGCACTACTAAACACGTTTATCGACACTGCCAAAGTGAAAAGCAAGACAAATAGCGGAAAACAGACACAGGGAGATGCCTGAAGTTGGCTCACATGACTTCCAATAGCTGGAGAAGTCTGCTGGAGGCTCTCACCTCTCCTCCAGCCTCTCATCTCCTCTCCTTGTCCCCGATTTCCCCTCTCTGCTTTGCCAGCAAAAACCCCCACTCAGGCCGGTGCCGGCCGCGCCTCGCGGTCCCAGCCGAGCCTGGCAGCCACAACAGCATCCGCACATCCATCAAACCCAACGGAGCATGGGGAGGTGGAGGTCAGCCCAAGCAGCATATGGAGCACTGGTGTGGTGAATACCAGCCTCCCCAGGAGCTGTCTGCTGCAGATGGAAAAAGCCCAGGAGCCATCACGACAAAATCTTCTGGCTGGGGGCGAGGCATCCTCCCTGTCGGCTTTCCAAGCCGCTGAGCAGTACTGGAAACCTCAGCTCCTCTCCCCGACATGCTCACGCCTGGCACTGACTCATTCACTGCCGTTTCGGTCCCGCAGTTTGCCAGTGGGAGTTGTAGCAGGTGGGATGTGGGGATGAGGTAATCCCAACTGCATGTGGCTACCATGGTGGAGGGGGACTAGCCACCCACTCCAGCAGCACGAGCTGGCTGTGCACGGTGTGGATGTGACACCAGGGTCCAGGTCCAGTCTGCTGATGCAGTCACAGGGATGTTTTACCCTTGACTTTGGTGGGCATGGGATATACCACCACAGGACCATCCAAGGTCCTCTCCTGGAGAAAGGCAGCCCTTTATGTGGTCCAAGGGCTTAGTCAACAGGCAACCAGGAATGGAGTTAACAGAAGCAAAACACAAGAGGGTCACCAGAAGCAATGCCCCAGCTGTGAGATCTCCCAGGCCAAGTAACATAAGGTAATCCACAGAAAACATGACAGTTCCCTGGCTGAAATCACCCACAAACCAAGCAGAAGTTCACAGCCCTGCACTAGCCAGACGCAGACAAAGAGAGTCACCACGGTTTCTCCTGCTCTGATTCCTTGGAACGCTGCAATTCCTCTCCATCTGAAACCCTTCCACTGGCTGCAATTTGAAAACAAAATCAATCCAGCAAACATTGCTAAGCAACTGGCTGTCAGTGCCACATCCCATCCCATTGAAAGTATTTGCCCTCTCCATGACCTCCTGGCAAGGAGCTTGCTGCTCAGCCCTTGCCAGATTTTGCATATTCAGCTATCGTTGGCAAGTCCAGATGCTTGGCTGGATTAGCAGAGAAAACACCAGGAAACCTTCTGCAACCACCCTAATGAAAAACACCCCACAGAGATGCTGTAAGGAGCAGCTTTCCCACAATCCAGTCCCTAGGATTAGGGTACAATGCATGGATCCCTGGGGCATTACCATGGTCTGTAGGTCCGTGCATCTCAGTGCTGCCCCACGTCGCACAGAGGCAATGAAGGATGGAGAGCCAACACACTGGAAACCTGGTCACAGAGCAGAGTACAACACCTGAGAGGCTGGAGGACAACCTGCTCGTGTATGGGAACAAGCTGAAGTGATGGGTGAGACTCTCTCCAAAGCCTCCTAAACCCTCATGCAAGCTGGGCAGGAGCCTCTTGGCACGCTGTGGGGTCCATGACAGTATGTGCCTTGCTCCAAATTCAGCTGGAGTAGAATCAAGGTCCAACATTTTGGGTTCACTCTCAAACAAAGCAGCATGAGCACTTCCAGTCTGGCACACACAAAGCAGCTTAATCCAGGTTTTCCATTGAAACCAAGCCTCTAAACACAGCCTCCAGTAGGACAAGCAGCATGAGCACTAGGGGTGTTCCTTCCCCCACAACAGCCTGGTCCACACAACCCTTGCTCTCTCCTTCAGAGGAAGGACATCTAGTCAACCCCATGCTGGACTCCCTTTATAGGTTCTTGCACAGCCATCAGCAATTTCTCCCTGCTCCAAGAGAAGGCCGTGTTTATCCGTGCCTTCCCACACAGTTCTGGTGCACAGTTCAAGACCAGCTTCCAGGTTGCACAGCAGGGCCTGAGCATCACGTGCAGCAGCTCCTGGGACACCTGTGCTGTAAGTAAGGATTATCTTTCCAGAGAGGGCTCAGCTCTGCACTGTTCTCTCTCCCTCAACCACCAATCCCAGATCCTTCTCCCTCCTCCATCCTCCCCATCAGCGCCGGCCTCCCCCAGATCTCCCAGAAGCCCCATTTCCTCCGTGGCCACTCTAATGCTTGGCTAATGGTGCATCATCCGCAGCGTTCTTCAGGCATATTCAATAAATCAGAATCCAATTACCGGGTTAAGGAAATTGGAAACAAATTAAATTAGCCCCAGCCCCTCCCACGTGCTGTGCCCTCACTTCCTCCTTAATGAGAACTTATCTTTCACAGGAGCACTCAGTGCCACAGCTGCCCGCCCAGGAACAAGGTGGCTGCCACTGCGCAGCGGGGGTACAGCAAGGGGCAGCCGAGTCAACCTTCCCTTTTAGTAGGGCAGATGGTTAATATCCCTGGCATTAATTCTCTCCAGGAATAGCACATTCGCTCTCTGCTCAGCTATAACAGGCGTCCGTCAGGGCTGACAGCTCCTCTCCGGAGAAAGGAGCATCTGGTCCTTACAACAAAAAGAAGCTAAATAAATAAATAAGCACATTGCTTGCTACAGGGCTGGGGAAGTGGTGCTGTTTCAGCATTTCAGCCTAAGTGCTGCATTTGAACTGGAATAGGGGAAATTCAGAGCTGGGTCAGATGCCAGGAGTGGAGTCACTCTGATATGGGAGCAAGGTGCAGCAGGGGCAGCACACGCCATAGCTGGGTCCAGCAAAGAGATCCCACTGGAGGAGGATTTCCCCCAAAGGGCTCCCAGAACAAGGCATTTGACAGCTGCTGCCAGCAAGTTGGGACATAATGCCAGGCACAGCTCCATGGAAAGAGCTTGCACCGGCTGTAGACTGGTGACTGACATGGGGACCACGTATACACTGTGTCCTCAGAGAAAAAGGAGGAAAACTGCATTGAGGGGACCTTGGGAGCTTTTTCTTCACCACTGGGACATCCTTGCATCACCTCATCCAGCAAACTAACAATTAACCCCACTGACCTTCACCATGAAGGGCAGAGGGAGACTACAGCTGAGACCTCAGCAAGCAAGGGTGCCCCAAAGCTCCCACCCCACCCATCTCACACTGACAAGGGAGTGCAGCTCCACCTACAAGGCAACTGTTGCTGCAATCCTCCCTGCCTCTCCCAAGAGCTCCTTTGGGCACCAAAGGATATTTTTGACCTCAGTGGTGCTGGAGCAGCTAGTAATCCAGCAAGTTCCTACTCTTCCCTCCTCCTCACTCAGCAATCATCCCTTATTCCCCACTCCTCTCTCTGCAGAGCAAAATCAATGCCCACCAGTTATTTTATCCCCCTTGCACCACCTCATTGCATCAGCTGCAGAGCAAGAGTTCCCAGCACCAGTGAAGACTTTGCCAATACTGAGACTTGCTCTTGCAAGTGTTACTTTTCTGAAGGTAAAATAAAGACTTTTCCTTTCTTCCCTCCTGGAATAATTTATGCAGTTTCAATTAATAGGTTTAAGGCTTCCAGACATGCCAAGAAATCAAGCAAACAGAAAGACTCAATCCCAGAAATACAACCCAGGCAGACCCAATCCCAAGAGCACCCACTGGCGTCCCAAAACCACGGCCCTGACGGGGAACGGGACTATGCCCCCATGTCATGAAGTCTGGTGAGGAGGATCGGGAGGAGCCAGGGGGAGGCAGAACCTGTGATGGCGGGTGTCGCGGACAGCGCGGTCACTGGGGATCCTCTCGCTCTCCCGCTGGTTAAAGGCATGGAGCCGGTACGGGTCCTCGCCGCCCTTCCACCTCCGGGCACTCAGGTACCTCCGCTCTTCAAACTGATCCCAAAGGTCGTCCCAGTCCACGTCCGATTCCTGCGCGCACAAAGTCAGCCCCGTTAGAGACAGGAGAGACCGGAGGACACCTGACCCCGCTCCAGAGCTCCTCCCAAGCCCCGCCGGAGGTCGGTCAGCCCTGCAACACAGGCAAGCATCGCAAGAGCAGGCTAACAAGGAGTCCCATGAGGTCTTCAGGGTTTAGTTTTTGTCCTTAGGTCCTGAAACACCACGTCAAAGAGAGCCTGCCAATTTGAATTAGAATGACTAATTCGAAACCAAATTCAGGTCTCTGGTGGATCCCCCTCTCAAGCAGCACGGTCTCAAGAAAATATAAAAGCACCAATGTTTTGTAAGGGTTTTAATTTCTCTCCAGCCAAAAAACAAAGGTATTTTGTATCACATGACCCACTGCCCCTGTAACCCTTCAGGCTGGAAAGGGCCATCAGACAGGAGCAGTCCCACATTACCTCCAGCAAGAGGACCCTGGAAGAAGGGGGCCTTCATGCTCCCAGCCCAATTTCAGTCCATCTTTGCCACCACATATCTCCCACTGAGGTCTTCAGCCCTACCGCAGGGAGAAGAGCAGGGAAGCACGTGCCTGTGTGGTCCCCCTACTCCGGAAGGACGAAGGAGCTGCATTTCGGGGTTACCCACCAGCTCCAACAACCTTCAGGGGTTTAAGCATTTCTTGGTGGCTCAGTGCTGTCGGGGTTTAAGCATCCCTGAGCAGCAGAAGCTGTCGGGGGTTTAAGCATCCTTTGGCAGTGCCTGAGGAAGCCAGCACAAAACAGCGCCGATAAGATCTGATCGCTACAGCAGCACAACCTCTTTGATCTCAGCCTACCTGTAACACTGAGAGATGCAAACATTTACAGACAACTCAGCCCTAAAGAAAATTGTGATCTTATCCAATAATTGATCTTTTCTTCCGCTTTTCTTTTTTTTCCCCCCTCCTCAGTTCACACCGTCTCAAAGCCGATTTTGCCTGCTAATAGCTCAAAATGAAGCTTTTGAAAAGGGCGATTTTTATCCCGTAATTGATTTTACTCGCATCTGGCAGTGCATTTTTTGTAGTCACAGGAAGGGGAGGAGGGAGCACTGGCTCCTGCGAGTGAACCACCACAGGAGCAAGCCAGGCACCTCAAGCCACAGGATGCCCCACATCACTCTGGGTTACGGCGACATGAGCACTCCCAAAGAGCCAACAAATTCCAGGGATGCAGGGGTTTCCAGACACAGGGTCATATTCATCCTCCCCTGGTGTGACCCCATGGCCTTCTCAGGACCTCTTCCAGCACCTACCCCAGCACGAGAAGATTAAAAGAAACCCCTGAGTCATACTGAGAGGAAGTTACTCAGGACTGGAAGAAAGTTATTCAAGGCCGGGAGAAAAGTTATGAAACCAGTAAGGTCCCTGCAGGAGTTTTACGAGGAGGACGCTCAAAACCCGCCCGCGGACTTTTGGGAGGGCCGACGTGCACAGGGTGATAAATGCTGTTTATGCTGGGTTTTTTTTCTAAGGCATCTTGCAAAACATGATTTAGCACCGCAGTAAAAGATCAGGGGAAAGTGAGGAGATTGCATCGCGGAGCCACCGACAGCCTGATGTTTATAAGATTTCATGATGACCCCAGGAGGCCTGGCGCTGCTAAAACAACCACCAGAGCTGCAGTCCCTAAATTTTAACGCCGTGAAGAAAAATAAAAGTTGGTTTTATCAAACTTAATAAGAGAAACGTGGCCACACAAGTGGTCACACAGTACTTAAGGCTGTAGGATGTGTGTGTGTATATGTGTTGTTTTGGGTTTGTTTTAACGCCAGTTAAACCCAATAGCCTCGGATCAGCCAGAGGGGTGCAGCTGGGCAAGAATCTGATGGCTCAGGTGGGAGTGCTGGTGGATTCCCTCAAGAAAACTGGAGCTTCTGCACCTGCTGCAAGGGCAGCGAGGCTCTGGCCAGGCAGCAGAAGCAGGGGTTTGGGCACATAGCAGGGTCCTTCAGGGTGTGGGATGGCGTTTTCCCAGCATCCATCTAACCCCACTAATGTCCTGTTTCCAGGAGTGGGGTCCCAGCAGTAAATGGATACACGGGCAAATACCACTGCCTTATCCCATAGTATTCACTTCTCAGCCTGCTCTGGATATACCTTGCATCCAAGGGTTGCATTCCTGGTTCACTCTGAAGTGACTTTTAATACTCCTGTGCAATCTCCACCTGAAAGACACCAGCCCACCTTGATTCGCCCAGGCCCTCCTTTTTGGGCTGAGGAAAGCTATCAGTGGGATGGATAATTAATATTGGGTAATTAAATACACACTTGAGATCAAGAGTAACTAGATGCCAGAGATTAAAGAGTTCTTTTAATTTCTGTCTGGCCAAGACCAGGAGTTGGGTTGACTTTCTCAGCCAAAAGTAGGTACTGCGGGTCAGTCATTTGCTTTTGATCCACATCACCTGTCCGAATCTTCTGGGTGCTCTTTCCATCCCAAGCCTCCCTAAAAGGGTGACTGAATTTGGAGCAGGATGCTCAGACACAAGTGCACACCGACCTCTGCAAAACATACCTGCACGAAGCAGAAGAGGAAAGCACGAAAAGCTCCCAGCAGTGGAAGCAGCAGGAGGCAGGAGACCTCACCAACCTGCACACAGGGACTCACCTGTTTCTCATCTGCGCCTGATCTGAGACAGGGAATGAGAGTTAAAGCATCAGGAGAAACCCCCTTTGCTCACCCAGGGAGAGCACATTGGTTACAGGTTACCAGATAAGGTCTTCGTTATAATATTTCCGCCATGTATTATCACCTCTTCCTCACACCAGAATTCTGTCTTGGGAGTTATTTAACTGATGTGCAGAAATCTAAATTTAATTTATTATGATCTAACTCACTTTAGAGGCCAAATTACCCTGCACTAGAAAAGGATCAAGTCAATACTCCACTTGCCTTTCTATTTATCTTCTACAGGGCTCATCTCTCCAAGTTTCCTATTCATTCTCTCTCACGTACTAGTAATAAATTTTCTTTTTTTTTTTTTTTTGAATTAGGTAATTTCTCTTTCAACACTGCAGTTTAATGACTGGTATTAATTATAGGAAACAGAGTCAATGCTTAAAGAGTTTGAGAGACTCAATGAGCCCGAAGGAAAGAGAAGAAAAATATATCCAAGGGGTGGCTGTCTGCTCTTGGCAAACAAGTTCTGCCTCTTCCAACGCCACACTGGGGGGTCCCCAGGGGTGGTCAACAAGAGGGACACCCACAAAAAGACAGGGACAAAACTCCTTGTGGAGAGAAGCTTCCATCTCACACCAGCACCCAGCCCAGAGCAGGGCTCACCAAGAGCTTTCTCTGCCATTTCAGTAAAGCACCGCCCAAAAAATGACCCACTAAAGGCACCTCCTCCAAAACCACCCATCACCCTTGCTGGCTTAGGGCACACAGCCCAGAGCAAGCACAGAGGCAGCTTTTCACTGTAACTGTACATAAAAGATTAAAAGCCTCTCAGTGCAAAGATGTAATTCGTCATCTGCCTCTTAAATCAAAGCTCAGAAACAAAACAAAACATAAAAAAAAACCCACACAAAAACAAACAAACCAATACAAAGGAAGGGAAAAAATAATATTTAAGACAAAAAGGAGTGGTACTGAGGGGGAAAAATGGGTCATTAGCAGTAAAACTACAATTTTCTGGCAACTGCTAATGCCTTGTTTATGTGGATTTCTGCGAATATGACATTTTAATGGCATAATAATTGTGTGATTACACTACAGCAGGGATCGCTGGAGCGGGAAGGAGGAACACGCAGCCCAGCCGGCGGCTGCTGCGGGCCCGCGGCGTCCCTGCGGGATGCTCTGCTCCGGCGGGCAGCCCCTGGCACCCCTCCGGCCACGGGAGGCCAGGCCAGGCTGGACACTGGGCAGGGACACAGGGCACGTTGCGGCAGCACTTTGGCCACCCAGAGGCGGCCCAGCAGAGAAAGGGCATGTCAGGTGAAAAGCCTGGCCCAAGAGGAGCCAGTGGTGACTAGGGATGGGCAGGTCACACCAGTCCCCAGGGCCAGCCTCCAGCTGCCCAGCAAGACAAGGAGTGGGCAGTACGAGCCAAAGGCAGATTCTGATTCACTTTCTTATTTTGTGGCACTGTTTTAGCATAGAGAACTTAAGCCTTTGCCAAACCAAAAGTCATTTTTCTTTCGGGGCTGCTGAATTCTGCCTTTGGACCAGAGTGAATCGGGACCAGTGCCATGAGTATCATTTCAGGAGGCAGCAAACCCAAGCCAGCCCAGGGGGCTGGCAGAGCTGACAGGGTTTTCCAGGGAACCCATTTGGCCAGAAAAGGGGTTTTGCCGGTGCGGGTGCAATGATGACCTCAAAGGAGTCTGGCAGAAGCCAAATGTGCCCTCTACCTCGATTTCCCTCACACCCAGCTTTCCCTGGAACATCTCATCCCTACATAATCCCTGGCCGAGCAGTTGCCATTGAGCCCATTCTCTGGGACTCAGGCATTAAAAAACAGGAGGGGAGGAGGAAATAAAAAATTACATCAGCCTATCAAAAGCTGCAATAAACACGTGAAAGCTCTGGAAACTCAGATGCCGTGCAGCACGCTGCTGCCCGGTCACGCTCTGTCACTCCTCTGCCAGCGAGGACGTCTTTGTGCTCAGCAGGCTCGGGGCACTGGAGGCAGAGGGCAATCTTTCAGCAGGAATTGCAACCAGGCATTATACAAATGAGATTTAGAAGTCTCACTGAAGCGCGGGGCCCCTGCAAACAGGAGGTTCAATTATAGAGCCGTTGCTGGCCCAGGCGCTAATGCCATCTGAAAGGATTATAATACTTCAAACAGGATAGGGCTCATCCCGCCTCGTCCCCCGGTGCCAGCACATGCACTTAAGAGGGTCAGCAGCACCAGAGGGAAAAGAAGTGGGACAGCACCACACTGCCTTCGTCCTCGTCCTTGAATAACCCAGATGGGGCATCGAGGCACGAGATCCTTCAGCCAAGTTTTGGTGTAGTTTTCTCAACCCCAGAGCCCAGTGCCTCGGCTTAGCCCTGAGCAAGCAGTGCTGTGCATCCCAATGGCCTCAGCCCCAGGATACAAGGGGGACACAGACAGAGCACCACGGCCACAGTCTATGCCCCATCCAAAGAGGACGTGGTGGTGCCAAAAGCAGGCTGTGGGTCTTTGGAAAACGGGCGTTGTACTCATCCTGCATCACATCCTCCAGGTACATCACGTACCGTTCAGCATCAAACCGGTACGGACCCTGGAAATCACCTCCTTCCTCTTAGCCTCCTTCCCCAAACTGCACAATTCCTAAGCCAATCAAGCACTTAAATGCAAACTTAAGCAACTCCAGGCATCTGTAGTAACCGACAGAAACCCCTGTTTAAATACCTGAAGTTAAGTACTTGCTTAAGTGCTTCACTGGCTCAGTGCCCCTGCTTTGTGCTGACACAAACACACTGGGAATGGAGGCGGCTCTGGGCCCCGGCCATGACCTGCCCTAATTAGTTTTCTGACCCACGGAGATTTTAGCTGCAGTTTGTTTATTTGAGGGCTGTGAAACTCCTCTTCCTCCTGCACTGGTACATGGGCACAACATTCATGAGCACTTTGGTGGCAGCTCCTCTGGGACCCCACGGGGACAACACAGCAGATCCAGGATCCCACCCTTCTCCAAGGAGGACCAGCACCTCCCCCTGCTTGGAGGAGATTTTTTTTGTCTCTCAAGGAAAACCTTCAGATTTGAGTCTGTTCTGACCCTGCTTTGGGGGAAGAAAGAACAAAACAAAAGAAAAATCAAATAAAATATTAATACAGATACCTAATTAAAGCAAACCACTTCTCCAGCAGAGCCTGCCCTGCAGCTGGGGTCCCTGGAGAAGCTTTGAGCATTCACCATTAAGCTTCTCGTTGCCACTGACCCTTTCCTGCTCACGCATATCCACAGGCATTCTGCTCCATCTTCAAAGGATGGAGCATCGCCTCCTCCTCTGCTGGCTCGGCAGGGAGCACGAGTCCCTGAGGATCTTTCAGTGTTCCGCTTTCTCACTCGGCCCTGAGGCCAAGACCACACTGTCCCCACCTTTCCTGCCCCTGCTGCTCACCACCCCTGTAACACCCGCTCCTGCGTGGGCAGAGCCTGGATCTCTCCTGTGGTGCACACACACGTTTACACAATCACGGCACCTGCTGCATCAGGCAACAGGAATGACAAAGGCTGGAAAGGGGCCATGGAATAAGATGCGACCTTCAAGAACTGGAAGAAGACCTGACCCTCACAAAGTACAGCTGCAATTTCAGCCTGGATGGAAACATCCCCCTTCGAGGCCTTGGAGAAGGCTCTTCAGCCTCTTCTTATCACCCCCACACTCAGCTGGCATCAGCTCAGGTTGTTGGCCAGGGATTCAGTGCAAGCAGCTGACCCAGGGCTAAGGAATCTGGGCCATCATTAAGTCAATCACAGCTAGAACCAGCAGCTTGTGTATCTTCTTGTCTGTATCTGTGGTAAATAATATACATGGTTTGAAACACCCTCCAGAGGCTTAAATCTGCTGAAGTCTCCAGCCAAATACAACAGCATGAAAAGCCACTGGAGAATTAGTGATGCTTTTTCCAGTAAGGGCACCAAAGCTTTAATTTTAAAATGGATGGCCAGGGCAGGCACCAAAATGGGGAATTTATTCGCAAATCAGTAGCAGGGTACTCCGAGCTGCACAGAGGGAAAGATGACAGATTCATTGCTTTGATGAAAAGCCAAATTTTCTTTCAAGGGCTTCCCTTAGGAGAAAACGAGTCAGCTCAGAGTTCACACCACACTTATCAGCAAGCAACTGCTGCACTGGCAGCGGTGCCAGGTTAAAATATATCCACATCTCCCGCAGGCAGCTGGCTGTAGCACTAGGCCACCATCCTGCCTCTAGAGAGGGACAGGCAGTGCATGCTAGCAGCCAGCATCACACGCCCCAGACAGATCCCAGGAATTCCCATGGTGACCCTCGCCACCTCCAACATATTGAAGAACCTCCTGCCTCTCTGTGATGATGGAAAGGAATGCAGAATCCAGGCCACTGACCTCTGGAAACAACAACCAGCAACAAAATTCCTTGCATTTCCACCTAGAAAGATGCTCTTTTGTCTTGAAGCCCCAAAATCAGGTGTGTACATAAGAGTCTCACTGCATAAAGAGCACAGATCTTAACTCTTTAAAATTATAAATTAGCCCACAGGATAGCCTGACACATGGAGACAAATCCTGTATAATTAAAAAGGAAAGGAAGCCGATTATATCCTCCTGGAGAATATTGCTGCCTGCTTCTGTTTTATTTATACGTTACAGTGTATAATGAGCTGAATATTTAGGAGGTCAGCACAAACCAAGCTGCTGACTGGACAAAAGGGAAGACCCAGCTCTGTCTGTGCTGGGAGTCAAGCAGAAGGATGGAGAGGATTTTTGGTCATTTCCTCCTCCCCCTGCCCGCAGCTCTCCGGGGATGCTGCAGGACTTCTCAGTTCGACTGCTTGTGCTTGGGCTGCATCAGTCTCCCCAAGTTTCTATCAAAAAATGGTCATCTGGGTTTTCCCACAGCCCCCAGGAAAGGATGAGCAATGCCAGTCCAAATCCACTGTGACGTGTGTGGCACCTGTGAACACTTTTAATGGGTTTACAAATAGTAAATCTGTATGGCAAACAAGACCAAATAGGTTTTAAGAGCCTCTGCTTTCACTGAGACTTTTTTTTTAAGATTTCAGGTTTTAAAAACCAAAATAAGTGGAAAACCTCTGGACTGGCAGCAGCCTCACAATGAGTTGAGCACCCATTCCCAAGCCAACTCCCCCGAGCTGATGGAAATAGTCCCCAAGCTATGCCATCAGCAGTGGGATACCCGC
This sequence comes from Machaerirhynchus nigripectus, assembly GCA_013397975.1. Lineage (NCBI taxonomy): Eukaryota > Metazoa > Chordata > Aves > Passeriformes > Dicruridae > Machaerirhynchus > Machaerirhynchus nigripectus. Next base: position 845,645 of record VZRQ01007680.1, on the reverse strand, counting down.
AGCTCCCGGGCTCTTTCCATCCTTCTCCACCTGCTACCTCCCAAAAGCTCCTTTGCCCCCTGCCAGAGGGGATCCTCTTGGCAGCCCTTTCCGGGCTCACCAGGGTGGCAGGAGATGCCAAAGAGCATCTTTGGAGCCATGGTGCCACATTAACTGGTGCACCACGGGCGGCCACTCCCCAGCCCACTGCCACCACTCAGTGCCATCCTCTGCTGGCTGCACGGCCAGTGTGTGGGTGAGTGCAAGAGCCACTCCCCAAAGGTCGTCAGCAATTACAAAGGGCACTAATTGGGAAAGAAATGAAGGCAACATCCCGTGTGTCCCCCCACACTAGCCAGGTTCAGCACATTCCCGGGATCACCAGAGGTCAAATACATTGAGAAGAGCCCAGAGCCACGGTGGGTAAATAAACTGGCAAAAGGGAGTTCCCACATGGACAGACGGTGTTTTGTTTTCCTTCTGTGCCTTTCAGGACAGACATGAGCTGCTTCCCAGCCATGAAGGTCGAACCAGCCTTCCCAGGCTTCAGCAGGAGCAGCAGATGATTTAGTACTTAGGAGCCCATAGCTGTACTCGGTCTCCAGCTGAGCTTTGCTCCTCCTCCTGCGTAACAGCCAAAACTCCTACCAAACCACAGAGCTTGAGCATCTCAGAGGTCGGGGAAGGTCTTCCCCTTCCCCGTGTAGCTGTGGATCCCACGTGCCAGAGGACAGCCCGGGACAGGGCACATCAGGGGAAAGGAAAAGGGAAAGGGGAACAGGGAGGGAAGAATAAAGGAGCCAGCCAGCCAGATCCCTGCTCTGAACGTCCTGCTTTGAACCCAGCCCTTTAAAAATGAGGAGGTTAATCCGAACCATTCCTCCCAAGAAGGAAGGGATCGTGCTGTTAATATAGTCAGCATCCTCGACCCAACACGGGCTTTTCACAGCAGCAAAGCCAGGGGTAATCCATCTGGTAATTGCTTCCATGAGGATCTTTACACAGCTTTAGAAACTAATGCTACTATCCTTCCCTGAGCAGCCACCCTTCCAAGCCAGGCAGCAATGAGGGGTGACGGTAACAGCAGCATACAAATGTGAAATGTCTCCAAGGGAGGGAAAGGTTATAAAAAACCACATATATTAGAAAAATAGGTATGAAAGGAAACACACAGGACAGTTACATGCATGGCTTTAGCTGCCTTCAGGAAGCCACCAGCTCGCCTTTCCCCTTCCCTCTGTCAGCTAACTGCTTTGGGGAGCAGAGGTGCACCAAGACAGCACCAAGGCACAACCTGCTCCAAGGAAGGCGCTCAGCACGGACAAGAAATGCTGTCAGACCAAACTGCCCACTACTGCACTTTTGATTTCTGTTTCTGGAAAAGCCCTGGACTCCCTCCAGCCATGCCTCAGCCTCCCTGCTCCCACAGTTAACTCACAAGGCTCCTGCTGGGTGGGAGCATTGCCTGTGCTGAGCAGCTCCAGTACAAGGGCTTTTTTTGCCTTTTCCCAACTCTCACTCTTAGCAGAGTGGGAAGAGCACAGGAAAACCCTTACCAGTGACTAACCAAAATGCTCCAAGCCCTCTCAGAGAGCTTTCCTGCCATATGCCCACTGTGCAGTGACATGCTGCAGCCCAGCCCAGCCCAAACCACACCAAGCAGCTATCGTGGTAGCAGTGGAGAAATTCCTGCTCAGAAGCACGACTTTTTCAACAGATTTAAAAGCACCACAAGGAAACCTGAGCTGCCCTAACTCACATGTAGGAGGTTGCAGGGACAGCACAGGCTGTGGGGTACCAACTTATGGGGCAAACTCTCAGGGCTCAGCTGGAGCTCAGGGCCTGCCAGTGCCTGCCTGTCAGAAACCATCCCCCCATCAAAAAGCACTGGTGACCCACGTCCTCGTCTCACACAACACACATTTTGCAGAGGCAGGTGCTTCTGTGGCCCAGAGATGGTCCTCAACACACAGGCGCAGAGAGATGAAGCTCAGGTCACAGAAACGATGCTCCAGGGTGCATGTACTCCTCAGATGTACCAGCCCATCCTCCCCCCAACTCCCCTCAAGGAGAAATCAGATATAAAACATTTGTGACAGCAAGAATGGATCTAAACCTTTGATCCTTAGCTACCTGCTGCTGGAGTGACTGCAAGATCCTGGGCCTGGGCACACCATGACTGACAGCACTGGAGATACGGCAGCATAATTTAGAGCGTATGTGTCAGCCCAGCCTTCCCCTATCTCAGCTCAGTAATAGAAATTAAAAAATCAGTGCTGGCTAGTGAGAAACGCACTGTAGCAAGGTATGGCAAGCTTGAAAATCATCAAGCCTGTTGGGGAAGGACTGTGGGTCCTGGCCAGCCAAGAGCACGGGCTGCAGGAGCCTCAAGTGCTGTGCCTTGGGATGATGCAGGCTTGGCTGGGGATGGGGGAAGACAGAAGCAGGACATGGCTGGTGTGGCCTGGCCAGGCAGATCACAGGCAGATCCCCAAGCTGTGGCCATGTTCCAGCAGGACAGCCCTGCTGCTTGCACGTGAAAACCCTGAGCAGAGACACACCTGGGCACGGGACATCATAAAAACCAAACCCATGTTAAGTCTCCTGATGAAGCAAACTCAAAACATCCCCCAAGAGCACAGGAACCTGGATGGAAACCAGCAACCAGCACTGAGCTTTGTTGTTATTATCATAAAAAAAATAAAATCTGCATTTGGCACTTACTCTCTCTCACACATACAAACACATGTTTCACTGCAAAAAGGAAAAGAGCATTTTTGGAGTCCTCAGTCACAAAAACACAATATGGAAGTCTTGGTGGGCAGCTCCTGCTAGGGCTTGGACCAGCCCCCTTGTCTGATGGAGGAAGAGGTTTCCTCCACCCAGGCAGTGTGGCTCATGGCATGCTCCAGCTCAGCTACACAATTCCACACACTGCTGTGGAGGCAGCAAGCCCAGCCACCTATCTCAGTGTCTCAAACCCCCAAACCTCATCCCCTTCCATGCAGACACCAAGGCACTCCTGTAGATGACATTTCGTCGCATGATGCATGTGGGCAAGCAGAGCAATCATAATACAAGCCAGCAGCAAAGCTCAAATCCAAGCAGAAATAAGCTGCCCTAAATCTCTTAGGTCTTCGTGCTTTAGCAGCACCAGGCTTGGACAGTGGCAATGGCCGTGGGCACAGTACAGCTTCCTGCAGCACAGTCTGGGTGACAAGACAACACCTGCTACACTCAGGGTCAAGGATGCTACTGGCCTAGGCAGCACAGAGATGTCACCACACAAGGCTTGTCCACCCAACTACCAGAAACAAGTTGATAAGCAACACTTCCAGGACCTCTGAACCCAAAGAGTCAGCACTGGAACAGCCCCACGCTCACTTCCATGAAGAGCATGTCATGCTGGGTGGACACATCATATCCACCAGGAGCTGTGCAGTATCTACTGAAGGCAAGGTTCCCTGCCCTCAGGAAGCCACGGGAGGAGAGGAGAAGTCCCCACATGACACAAGGAGTGGAGAGCAGAGGTTGGACCCACATTTAGGCAGCCCCATTGCCCACCTGGGCCACATCCCAGCCCACATGCCTTTGATCCCTCTTGCCCCAGCAGCAACGCACTCCCCTTGCCTGCAGAGCTGCATTAAGGGTTAGGTGGGATCAGACATGGGGTAATACAAATGAGGTCGTGTTTGCTGCTGGCAGTAGCTGCAAGGAAACGAGGAGCCAGTCTTTCCAGCTGGAGGGAAACGAGGTGCTGTTAAACTCTGGCCAAGCAGGCGAGGAAAGGACAGATAGGGCTGAGACCAGGCTAGCGCAGTGTCTCTGCCCTCAGGTTTGGATACACAGTGCCTGATGGGCCACAGCTACAGGGGAAGGGACTCTCCTTGCTGAGGAGCCATGTCTCCAGCTGGGCTTCCTGGTGGAAAGCAGGGGAGTGGAAACTGCAAAGGAGGCTCATGCCGCTGGAGGGAAGTGTCTCACACCACCCCTTCCAGGCCTGTGTAACCAGAGATGAAACACAACCTTGTGTTTTCTGGATGGTCCTGAAAGCATGAGGCAAGCTCCAAACTGGTGATGCTGCTTCCCTTAATGCTAGGCATCCACTGGCTTGTTTTTCATCATAGATCTTTTCCCATCCTTACCCTCTCCTATATGCTCCAGCAGCTCTTCCCTTCCAGCTACACGGATGCCTCTATCTCCCCTCACTCCCCCAACCCTTGGCACCAGTCATGGTGTGTCTTCAAATGTAAGGGAGAAGGTGCCTGGGGGTACACTCAAGCTTTGAGAGGCATGCTGGAGCAAGCAAAAGCCACACCACCTCAGAGAAGAGCAGAAACCATGTGGATAGAGAAGATGTGCCAATGAGCAGACGTGCTACTCCATGGATCTTTCCCGAAAACACAGCAGCCAGTGTAGAGGTCCTATCAGATGTGTATGAGGCATCTCAACCAGCACTGGTCCTGATAGCTGTAAAAACACCCACCTGACTGCTTTTGTATTTGATTTACTGTTGTAAAGGCACCTTCAGAGCACAAGCTCCAGCTGAGAGCTTTCATAATCTTTATACCTTTGCTAGAGCCCAAAGGAGAGAAAACTCTCATGAGATGTGAAGAGCCCTGGACACAGCACCGCAGGCTCCCAGCTCTGAGCTGGATGACCTGCCCCCGGCTCATGCACGGCCCCGGAAAGGCAGGGACACAGAGCCCCAGCAGCAATGCTTGCCACTGCCCCAGCCAGCCTGCACACATGGTGACAGGACTGGTCCCTCCGCAGCCAGCAGCATATGCTGCTGCTGCTGCTGCCCACATCAACGCGGATGCCTGGAGAGATGCACCAGAAATAACCCATTACACAAGCCAAGACTTTTCATCTATGCAGTCAAAGAGAGTTTTAATCCCCAACTACTGGGTACAGCTGAGCATCTGAATGCATCCCCTTTCTCTTTGCAGCAAAAGGAGCAACATCTCAAGGGCAACAAAACAGACCTAAAAAAGCGCTGAGACAGAAGAAGGCCAGTGGGAAGTACTGGTGGCTACAGCCAGCCAGGCTGGTGGACATCTGTATGGCAGAGAGCTTCTGCTCCTGGTCTGCCAGCAACCTTTATGTCTGCTTTAACACGGGGCAATAATGCTCACTTAAGAGTCTCATGCTGAATTAATCATCGCAAAGTGCTCCACGGTTCAGCCAGGAGAGATAGGAAGGCAGCGCTAAGCACAATCATAGCTGTACTCAGCAAGACTAATGGTCTGTGCTGTGCTCCGGCCCCGGGAAGCACTGCTTAAAGCTCCTGAGCAGGGTGCACAGCAGCCCCAGCGGGGATGCAGCCGCCTCCCTGTCCTAGATAGGTACCAGAAACATCTGTCCAGCTCCCTGCACTGGCAGGGGGCTTGTCCCAGCCAGCTGGGCTTGGTTGTACCACGCAGCTCTAAAACTGCTGAGCTGAGGAATGTCGAGCTCAGAGGAGCAGGGGAAAAGGCAGCTCTCATTTAACACCTGCCCAGACCTTTTTCCCATGCATCTCGTCCAGTCATTGCTGAACCCAGCCAGGCTTCCAGCACCCAGAAGATGCTGTTGCAGGGGGGCTCCACAAGCATCTTGTATCCAAGCACACTGAACCTGCCCCTGTCAGCCTTCTTTGATGATCATAGATTCTGTCCAGGAAGAGACAGGAACTATTTCCTTTCCACTGTTTGTCTGCTATTAGCTATCTTCCAAATCTGCAGTTCAACCCCCCTCCCACATCCCAGGCTAAGCAGCTCAATGCTACTTCTTGCAGAAAAGCCATCACCTTGTGTCCCCGCTCTGCACCATTTCCAGGTCTCCAAGACGGCAGGGAGCAAAAAGCAACAAAAGCCTTATTATTCTAAAATATAAATCCAGGCTGCTAAAAGGCACGAGGATCCTGGTACACCAGGACGAGATGGTTTTCCCCTCCACAGGGCATTTGGCAGGGGCTCTGCTATTTCACATGTCACAGCTGAGCTCCAGCAGGCTCTCTGTGACTTATCCCTGACTCCTGCCCAGCTTCAGCCATGCCAAACAGGAATGGGCAGCCAGCACCACCGGAGCAGGGCTCAGCTGCCAGCACCACGCTAAGCCCACCAGCCCTTTATTTCCCAAGACACAAGTGGTGAAGACGAGGAATAAAATTTAAATTCTTCTTTGTGTTTTGATTTAACATTTTTATCTGTACTGGAAGCAGCAGGGAAAACATGTGGGAAATGTGGAGCAAGTAACCACTCCATAGCAGATGAAGCCAGAAGAAACACTAGGGCATCGAGGGCAAGTTCTGAGAGGCTCATTTTAAAATGTTCCCTCCGCCAACACAGATAGATATTTGAGAAAAAAAAAAAATCCGTGAGAATTCAGTTGACTCACGAAGAGCAAGCACATTAAATATAGAAAATAAATTAAATAATTAAAGGGCAAAAGAAATGGGATTTTAGCCCTGCTTTGAACATAACTTTCATTACAGCCTTACACAGGAGCTGCTTTTCACCATCAGAGTGGGTGAAGGAAGCAGCAAAGTGAGCTTTTGCCATGCTCCCAGGTCACATTTCCAGGCCTCCCATTGGGAAGCACGGAGCAGTGAGGCAAGTGCAGGGTGTGCTGCTCTGTGTCCCCAGGGCACAGCAGAGCCTCACCCAGGCCTCCCCATCCTTTCTCCATGTTCTGATGGGGCAAATAAAGTGTGGAACAGTGACTGCTTGGCCCACGGAGACCCTGAAATTCTCCATGGGACGTAAACCCACTGGGAATGCACTATAAGCTGTTAGCTCAGACGCTGGGCTGTCCCAGAGCTGTGGGTGTATGTGGCAGCTCTTTGGGTACAGTACAACTCAAGCCTTGAAAAATAAAATAACATTAAAAAAATCCAGCTCCAGCTAGTCTCAGAAGCCTTGGGACAGGATGAAATTTAGGCTACAGACGTTACAGCCAAATCCTATTACTGCCAGGAGCCCAGCCCTGCAATTTAAAGGTGCCCTGGCACAAACCCACACCAAGCACGGCTCCCAGCATCTGCTGCACTCAGAAACTACACACGTCAAGAAGGGCAAGCTCAAAGCATCTGCAGTGCTTTTGGGAGCTCAGAGCTGAGCTGGCTCCCCACGAGTTTCCCCAGCCCCCAGGCAGAGCAGCAGAGCTCCGCGCTCACTCCGCTGGGGAAGCCCAAGGCTGCCCTGGGAGGAAAGAGCCACGTGCTCTTCCAACCCTGGAAACCATTCTCCACCACTGAGGCAGGAAAACACTCGCAGCAAGGCTGTGCTGGCCATGGGCAGAGGAACAGCAGGGATTTGGGGCACCAGTGTCCATCCCTACAGCTCTCTACTTCCACAGCCTGTAAGATACAGCGGACAAAGGACGTGAGCAGTAGCCTAACAGCCAGGGAGAGGATAAGCTCAGGGTCAGGCTCTTTTATTAACATCCTTCTCTTTTTATTTTCTGACCCTCAAAAAGGTCCTTTTCTCTTTCTGAAGTGACATCCTCTGAGTCTCCACTGCAACAACAGCATCAACGCAGGGGTGACCTGGTCAGCCCACAGAGGTGAAACAGGAGAAACAACTCTGAAGCACATTTTTGTGTCTGTGATCAGATGGCTGAGAACCAGCAGCATCAACTCCCTAAATAGCACATGGCATCTGAGGCTACACCACTGATCTTGGCAACAACCCCTTCCCTCTCGGCTACAGAAAACCTATATATAGGAAAATACACATATGGATATAGACATATATGACTTTTACATTACTTTGCCTTTTCTAAACAGTCCAGTAAGGCTTCACACATTTGCCTTGCCCAAGCAGGAGACAGCCATGCCCATGGCTACACAATGTCCCCCACTTGCTGTGTCACACTCAAAGTGTCAGCCTTTTGCTTTTCCTGCCTCGCTTCAATGTGTGTGGCTCAGTTTTGGTTTTAATTGCAAATGTCCCCACATTCTGCAAACCAAATGCAGCTGGAATTGAAACCGAGGAGTAAAACCACCCACCAACAAAAATCAAAGCATCACACCGCCAAGAATCAAGTGGGATGCACAAAGCAGGGAGCTTAAACAGGGGGAGGGGGAATGGAAATTACACTAATAGCATGTTTTCACTTGTAATAATCTGAGAGCTGGGTAATGACACTGGAAGGTGAGCTACCCTTGGCCCAAAGAGAGGTGGCTGTTTATGAAACCATCTGGCTGTCAGCAGCTCAAACACCACGTGCAGGAAGAGCGTAAAACGGGCAGGTAGAGCCAGGCTGTCAGCAGCCCTCTGGGCTGGGAGAGGATGTTCTGTCCCCTACCTGACAAAGGGGGAGGAGAAAAAAAAACCTAGAAATTCTCTGCATTATGCGGAACAGTAGTAGTCTGTGGTTTATGGGGTTGGGGTTTTCTTTCATTGTATCTAACTTGTTTATTCAGGAGGAGCTTTACAAACCATTATTTTCTCAAAAGCAGGCACCAAGGAACAGCTACAGGGGAGTATTCCTTTGCTTTTATGAAAGCATTGCACAAAAATGACCAGATGTATTTAATGAGCTGTTGAAACAGTGTAATGCCAGCCTCTTACGTTATCGTGGCTCCTAATGATTTTACTAAGCAAAGAGCTGGAAGAGATCGACCTGGCATTGCTGGCCTCTGCCACTCCATTCTGCTCAGACACAAGCAGCACAGCTGAACAGCAACAGGTAGGATGATATTTTATGCCCACCTCTATATCTTGACATTGTCTGGTTTGAAATAGAGCCCTCATGCCATTTACTGGCAGTGAAACTAATAGGATTCTGTAAAAATCAATCCATAAATGCACAGACGCTAAAATGAATGGTTTCCTTTCTGTTCCATTTACGGGAGGGCTCTTTTATGGATATCTATATGCCAGCGTAAAAATTGCAGGAACAACTTTCTAAGTCTTCATTAAATTCAAGGGGACTTTTGTAGAGAAGATTGCTTTAAAAGAAACTGCTATTTCCCATGGCAGCTCCTTATTACCCACAAACCCAAAAAAGAGCTACACTGGCTTGTGAGAGCTGCCCCAGCTGCCCCACATTCCTGCTGAGCACCCAGGAGCTACGGGAGGAAAACTAAGATCGAGGTTAGGATGGGACACCAGCCCCCCTGCCCAGCACAGGTGCTACTGAACTGAAATTATGGGTCACATTCACCCACATCCTGAACACCGCCCAGCACTGCCAAACCCTCTGCCAGGGCCTGCCCAGCCAGCACAGGGACTGCTGTCAGCAGAGCGTTTCCAGAGGGGAGAAATAAATTCATAAACTAAACAATGCTTCCTGATAACACATTTAGTGAAAGTGGAAGAAACAGAGAGATTTATTTCTTCCTTGCCCTACCCACCATGTTAAATGGGTTTTTGGGGTTTAGGGGTTGTTTTTTCTGGAGGAAGCACAAAAACTGCACGACCTGTTTGTCACTCCTGAAGACAACAGTTTATCAGAGTAGTCTGCAAACTGAGAGATAATTCAGATTTCTGCCTCCACATATTACTTTCAAGACCACTTTCCTGCAAACCTCACAGTAATTCCTGTCCCAGAAGCGAGCTGGGGATGCTGAGCAAACCCCTGCACTGCTCTGCACAGCTCTGCATTCCCTTCTCACCTCCCAGAGGTGCAGGCTCCGGGGTTTACCTTAGGTCCCACTTTGTGGTCCCCAGCCCCACAGCTGCAGGCAGGGATGCTTCCACACAGCTTCCCCTGGCACGTGCCCGCCTGACTCGGCACCACTCAGATAAAATGACTCTGCCAGCTCCAAGAGCTGAAAATAGATGGGCAGATAAAAGCCAGGTCAAGCAGCCACAGTCCACAAAACCACAACTCGAGTCCGTCTTGATCAGCTGGAGACATAATGGAGGAGGAGATGGGCACCCCATGGACTGGCTTCACTACTGCTGGCCAGTAACACTGACACCCTTGGTTAGTCCATTGGAATTGTCTCTGGGAAAAGCCAAAAGCCAGAAAGCCACTATCACCAGAAAGCACATCACCAGATCCTCTACCAGGGATAATTTTCCACGGGGCTTACAACTATCTCGAACATAAACTGGGATAAAGGGAAAAATGTACATCCAAGCCCTTTGTAGTTCAGCAACAATCCATCTTGTTTCTGTCAACTTAACATCTGCAGAAAGATGTAGCTCTGCTGGAGGAAAAATAGCTCCTAAGTGCTCCTGGTCATGACAGATCCCGAGGCACACAGCAGAAGTTCACCACATCCTCCTGGCCAACAGCCAGGCTCACGGAATTGGATTTCATCTTACCCTCTTTCACCTCCTCCTTCAGCCACTTCAGAGGCTTTTCTTCATCTCTCCTTCCTCGTATTTCACATCCAAGGGCACGGGACTACAACAGCCCTGTTTTTTCTCCATACCCAACCTCAGAAAACGAATCATTCCCGAACCATCCAACCAGACACCTTGCCTCCAGCACGGAGCAGGAAGGTGCAGACCTCTCCACACGGGCTGCTACATCCAACTCCCCTAGGAGTGAGGCTTTTCCCCATTTTTCTGCCCTCAAGACACCATTCCGAGTCACGAGATGCTTTTTCCGACCATCTCTTTTTCCTCCTCTTACAAAAGCTGTGGCTGAGGGTGGTCATGAAGGCATCAAATCCTCCTGCTGCCAGCCATCAAGTGCTTCACGCCACAAAAGCCTGGCAGCAGTGACGTCCACAAGGAAATTACTCTATCTCCCTGCAAAGAACTTCCCATTGTCCACCTTAATTTCTTCCAGCCTGGGACCCACCCCAGTGAGATACCCAAAACTCAGCAGCATACCCAAGGCAGGGGCACGTTCCTGAACTACCAACTGGTGTTACAACTTCATCAGTGCTACTAACACTTCGCTTCCCCCTTCAATTTCTGCTTTTCCCCCATCCAGACTGACAATTCTCCAATGATTTTGGCTGAATTTAGCTCATTTTTAGTTAATTTGGCTAAGATTTTGCTTAAGTTAGCTAAGTAGCTAATTTTACAAAGCGTCTCCTGTTATATCTGCCTGTGCCTCAAAGTCCCTCTCTATAAAAAGAGACTCATTATCACTGATTTGTCTCTAAATGACGGAGACTTTAAATCACTGCCACACAACATCTGGTTTGCGGCCCATAGGGAGCCGCCAGGCTCCGTTCAGCTGGATAACAACGCACTGGTGGAGATGCCACTGACTCAGCTCCAAACTTCCTTCTACACCCCCAAAGCATAGGCCAGGGCTGAGGGACAGAGTACAGGCAGCTCAGGGACCTAGAAACTGCTGAAATCAGTAGAAGGCTTAAGCCTTGGGGGCTCTCAGCCTTTCACCAGCAGGAAAGTGCTTTAAAACTAAAAGCTAAGGCGGAAAGTAAATGAAGGGGTTGCAACCTTAAGAGCTGCAGAGACATTCAAACAATAGTATCTCAAACCTTCCCTGCAGCTGTAGCCAGCAAGACCATAAATTGGCCTATGATTTAGCTCTGTTTGGTGCCCTCTATCCAGCCCTGCAGCGCGGCCCTCACGGCCAATACCAGCTTCCATCCTTATCTCCGCTATCCATTAGCTGCTGTCAGCAAGCGTGGGGGGAAGCTGGGGTGCCAGCACAGCACTGCTAGCATGGGAACCCCCTTTTCCTCCCCCAGCAGGTCCCCTTGCAGCACCTCCAGCCATCATTAGGACCATGCTCCTGTGCTGAGGGGCCTTGGCCGAGGTGGATATTTCATCTCACAGCCCATCCATTGTTGAGTAGCAGATTTTCTTACCAATTTTTCCTTTTGTTTCCCCCCTCCTTTTTTTTTCCTCTTCTCCCCCTTGGTTCATTACATCCATCATTTATACCCACAGCACCAGCCAGCTGATTTACTGCCTCGATCAATGCAGTTCCAGCATGAAAAAGAGACACAGCCAGCTCAGTGCACAACAGGGGCCCAGCTGTGAGAACCTGGAAGGACAAGAGGGAGGGACAGGGAACAAAATCATCCCACAAACCAAAGCACCAACAGCACAACTTTCTGCACTCCCTCTCAGTACAGCAAGTCTGCAAGGATAGGGCAGTGCCAGGGCAAGATGGACAGATCCTGCCAGGCACTCCTGGAATACAGGAGGTTTGAGGCTGAGGGTTCTAGGAGCTGAGGAGACTCGGGCAAGAATTTTTTTCGCCCCTAACCAGGCAGCGGAGAAACCCGCTCCATCAGGATCGACTTGGAGCACTCCTGCTAAGCACCTCGTTGGCTCTCCCTCTCCTAATGAACAGCGTGACAAGCTTAGAAATCAATGGAGGCTCGGCGAACCCTGAGCGCGGCTCGTGCCGGCGCCCAGCCAGGCGTCCCCGGCACCTGCTCTCTTTAACTCGAACCGACGGGGAGCGATTACCCGACAGCTCCGCTAATGGCCACCCTGTCAGGGCTCCTCACCCACACCCTGCCAGGGCAGGCCATGGAAACAAGGCATCTGTGCAGGTGCCAGCCTTCTCCCCGGCAATACCTGTGCAGAGAAGAGGGGCTGCAGCAGAGACGCCGGGAACCGGCCTTGGGGAAGTCCCCAGCATTTCCCTGCAGCCAAGGATGCTTGGCTCTCTACCCCTCTCCCAAAGGACCACTGAAGTTCCAAGGCCCCTGGCCGCACAAGCTAAGTCCAAGTTTTTATGGCTGGATGGACACTGCATGTTTTAGGCAAAATAGGAAGCGTGGGGACACCTCCAAGACAAGCCACCTGCTTGCAATCCCTGTGGCTGAGCAGGGCAGCACACGAGGAAATGAGAACACAGCCCTGGGAGACAAAGAGGGATGCAGAGCAGACCAAGAAGTGGAACAGGGTGCCAAGAATCTGCTTTTGGCTCTTTTCCCTAAAATACCTGGCATACTGAAGATTGTCTGAGGCAGCTGAGGCTGCACATGAGGGACAAAGCTTTGTTGGAGAAAAAGCTGCATCCCAGTGCCAGACAAGGAAACACGGGAGCTGAGGTAGTGGCACAGGCATTATGGGGAACAAACACTCTCCAAACCCAACACCAACTGGGAGCAGCTCCCTTGAGCACACAGAAGTGGTTAGGATACAGCAGGGCTCTCTCACGACAGCTCCTGGCTTCAGTTCCAAAAGTCTCCCCACAGCACCATCACAGCACCCCCGCCACTCCCTGCCCTGCTGCACCACCAAGTACGTACCAGTGTATATACACGCATATTTATCACTCAGTTTGCTGCTTCTCCCCTCTATGCCTGAAAAGAGGATGAGGAGAAGAAGCATGCAAAGCACTGCTGCATCATGCATGGGCTGCCCTGAGCCCTCTAGCTCCTTCCCCTCACAGCACCCGTGCCCTGTTCTCTTAACCTCTCTGCAAGGGGCTCATTTCCCATCTCGTTTCACGGCTCCAAACTGTTCCGCTGTGCTTTGTTTGCTTAAAAAAAAATGTTGTTAAGAGACAGCAAAAAAAAAAAAAAAAAGAAGTGGACAAACAGGAGGGATTTAACTCTGCCTTTGCGTGTCCTGGCTGGAGGGGCTTCACATGCTACTCACTGCGGCACTGGTGATTTAATCATCAATGCAAGGCTACCGAAACGGCAGCAGACAGCAGAGCCGGCAGGAGTAATGCTCCCTCCAACAGCGTGAATATTAAGGGCATTTAACAGCCCTTGTAATCACACTGTGGCTCCTTGCAAGAACACAGCCAGGCAGCACAAGGGAAGGCACTGAACCATGCTGCTGGGTTATCAAACTTCCCTGTGCTCCTTACGGCGCTGAAATCAACCCTGCTTACAGAGGAGCAAAGCACTGGCTTCCCCGAATTTTCTCTCCAAACCAAATCCCACGTGGCAAAAGCCCTTAAGCACACACTGGGATGAACTGAGTGGCTTGAGAGCCTTCTTCAGTGAAAACCAGCCTCTTGTGGAATTTGGGTCCTTGCAACATGGAGCAAACATTAAGAGCTTGAGCAAATTAATCTCCTGTACCTGTCTGATGCACTGTGAAAGGATTACTGGGGGAGGAGAAGAAATCCTGAGCATGGCACGAGTTTAGCTGCGCCTCAGGACTTGAGCTATATCATACTTTTTAGGTCAAGCATTAGTTTGTTCTAAAAGGAGAAATGTCCCCAGCTTTTACACTTTGAAAGTTTTCACTCTTTCACTGGAATAATATAATTCAGGAAAGTTCCCTGTGATTTTGAGGCAGAAATGGCCAGTTATCTATGGCATCCTACTGTAACAGAACACCTGTGAAACACAGCCACTCCTGGCCTACAGACTTGAAACACAGCTTCTGGAAATAAGGAAAAAAAGTGGGAATTCATCTGCTTTATCTCTCAGATGCAGTAATGGCTGCTGGTTCTTCCTGAAGATGGGGAGAACATCTTGAGACCCAAGTCTGCATTCAGACAGAGAAACACTAGCTTGCCCAAAGCCACAGGCACAGCTAGTGCCACTGCCCAAACTGAGATCAATACCAGGAGATCAGCATCAAAAATTAGTTGATCCCAGTTGAATTTACATATAGAAACTCAGAATTGTTTGGCTGTTTTGGCTGGACTAACACCTGCACTGCCAGGAGCTCCTACTCCCAGGTTATCTCAGCGCAGCCTGTGCACCAGAGGGAAGGGAATTAGCTACCTGGTCTTTCATTCACACCTTTAATTATTCAGCTTATATTGATATAAAATTAATTGAAGCAGAATAAGCTCTTCTCCTAAATACAGGTGCCCATACGCAGGAATCACTGAGATTAAAAGGTGAAAATTACTTTGTTTAATGAGTTAATTTCCAGCTATCACATGGGCAAATCCCCGTGCTGGGCCTGCACCTGCTGCTGCACCAGCTCTATGCTATGTCCCCCAGCACAATGCTCTGGGTAAACAGAAGATGTGCAAAGGTTTGGTTATGCAGCAGAGATGTTCTTCACTTCTGTGAATGAAACTTCTCTTTCATTCACAGTCAGGATTTGGCCACGATAACGGCAGCAGGAGCTGCCTCCAAAGGATGCAGTAAGGCATCAAGAGCAAAGAAATCCCGTTTTCCGCAACACCCCTTGTGCCTGTTGTGGAAGGCTGACTGCCCTCCACCTACCAGCAGCTGGTGCCCTAAAGTGCCAACACGATTTCTTGTTGTTCCCCACACGCTAGCAGAGTTTCTGCCTGCAACAGCCAAATCGGAACTGACTTTCCTTTGCTGACATTGCCTTCAGGAGGGAAGGTGTCCTCACCTTGCTGAATCCCGCGGTGCCTCAGGTGAAGAACACCATCTGAACGACCTTCCCTGGCACTCAGATGCCTGCTGGAGCTCACTCTCACCTTGCAAGACAGACTGTGTTTATATTTTATGTTTGATTTTGGAAACGCTGTGTTTCTTGAGTGCGCAGGTACATCCAGGAGGTCCTGGCTGAGGAGACAGATCCACACCCGTGCGCAGTAGCACAGGCTGTGTCACCGGGCAATGTGATACTTTTCTCATCATTCGATTCTCCTTTCTGCCACTTGCGAGTCTAATTTCAAATTTCAGATATTTCACTTTCTCACCTTTTCTATTGCTCCTTACCAAACCCTTCACACATCACCTTTGCAAGGGGTCTCCACCCCAAAATCAGCTCCTCTCATGCCATGGCCAGCAGACACGGCTGCCAGCACACTGCTGGGCTGCAGGCACATCCCTAAGGGCTGCACGGGTGTTGGTTCTTTCTTCTCTAAAGAGACTCACACCAGAGATCTTCCTGCAGGATGGGAGGGCAGGACAGGAGGGTTATTCACAAGGTATTTTGCCATACCACCAGGAGAAAACCATATGCAGCCTACGCATCGTACATGGTTTAACTCCGAGCACTCTGTAGATATTCATCCATTTGGATCCCAGTGGCAGCAGCAGATGGCTGGGTAATGCATGTTTGAGTCTGCCTCTCTCTAAATTACACTGTATTATGGCACCAGGAAAATGCAACGGGCATTATGAACGCCGCGATTCTTCCCTCCTCCTTCTCCATCCAGCTCCATTCCTGATGAAGGCAGGACCATGCTACACAACAGTCTCCCACCTAGCTTGGCTCCCACACACCAGCTCCAGCAGCTCCCAGTGTCTTCCCACTGTCCACCTCACTGGAAAAACCACCCACTTTCCCCAACCAGACCCTGAGTTTTGCATTTCGTCTGGGCAAGGTCAAAGTGCAAAGGGCTGCATCCCAAACATCCCCCAAGGAAGATCCCAAAAGATATCAGAGGATATTATTCCATCCTGAATGACCCTGAATCAACCCACAGGATAAAGCAGATTACTTAGACCCAGAGGAAAAAACTTCTTTTATATCTTTTTAAAAAAATCAATGTTTTATAAGAAGAACTGAGCCAGCCATTCAAAGTGTGTCTGCTCACGTCTGTAACTCCTCCCTCTCCCCTTTTCTCCATCTCACCTAACAACAAGCAACTAAAAATTCAACACACAAGCGAGAAAAGATGTGCACGAACTCCATCCAGCCCGGGGGGGGGGGCTGCAGCCAAGGCCCGCACCACTGAACATATTCATGTCTTATTTGTGAGCCGTGTGTCTCCATAATGGGTTATGAGGTGTGGTTGTAACTGGCGGATGCCGACAGTGGTCCTTGAGGAGGAAATGGTGTGTGTCTAAATGCAGGCAAAGCTATTTGGAAAGCCAGGACAAAGCAGCCTTTCTCTCCTGGCATGGGCCAAATTACATCCTTTGGACTTACTCCTTCAGTGGCTTCAAAAGAAAAAGAATCATCCGTCTCAATTTTCCTGGCTCTGTGAATAATGTTTGGAGAATAGAAGGTGATTTCATAGCTCATTTGTTTTTGCACCGCATGAACCCTCCTCTCCTCGCATCACTTTCCAATCAGGTTTATAGCTGGCGTTTCCACGAGAAAATCGAGGAGGGAAAGGCTACGACCCTCAGTCTCACTTGAGACTGAGGGGAAAAAACAAAAGTTTAAAAAAAAAAAANAAAAAAAAAAAAAAATAGGTGAATCCCTCTTTCCCTTGTCTTTCAGCCTGATCTGAAAATGAACCTGTTTTGCTTGTGAATCAATTCTCTCCTGGCACTGCACTTCCCGCAGTACTTTCCGAGATGAGATGCGATCATTAGCTCACTTGCTCCTCCAAATAATATCACAAAGCCAGAGCTCAAGCTGCTTTGCAGTAAATCATCACTAATTTCTGCCTATGTGTGGCAAGGCAGGGTTTGGCAGAGGACACAAGCCCTGCCACACCCTTCCAGTGCCACCACCCATCTGAGTACCTGCTGCCTGGGGACCCATCCATCATGTCACCTTGTCCCCCCATGGAGAAGTGACACTGGCACATTGTCCCTTATTCAAACACCTCCCCAACGACCCACAAAGGACCACCACACCTCTCACTCCCTTGGCCTGCAGGAAGGGTTAACCAAGGTTCATAAGGGGCTTCCAAACAACAGGATTGAGGCAAACTATTAGTAAGACTAATGCTGCCTCCATGAACAAAGGGGTGAACTCCTGCTGAACCTCTCACCACTGATCATTTTCCAAAGGCACACCTTAAGGACAAGAAACCCTCCTTCTGCTCCTCCCAGCAACTCTGTGCTACTGGCACCCAGAGCCCCAGCCTCTCCCAGGACACCCAATGCCCATCCCACAGTGGGAGGCTTTCCAGGTACCCTATAGACTGATCCAGCCTGATTTAGGGCTGCCCTTCCCACCCCAGCAGCAGCTATATGGGAAAACCTATACCTAGGCAGCCCCCCTTTCCCAGCTCCTCTGGAAATACCTATAAGGAGCGGAGCAATACTGATTTATATGAGTAGAAGATAGGGCTCAAGATCTCCTCCTTGGCTTACTCTTCCTGTAACACTGAGTCCCGCTGCGATCCTGGAACCAAAAAGGGTAAAAAGGGTGGGAAATCAATTTAATTGCAGCTTAGTAAGCAACTGCACTAAGCGTCGCTGGCAAAAATCTGAACATTCTGCTGTGAGAGGAAGGGGGAGAAATGGCTTTTTCATTGCACGGGAAAGTGGATTGAGAGCAAACTCCCCCCCATCATCTGCTCCTCACCCCTTCCTTCTTTAAACAGGAGGAAGCCAGCAAGAAACACACAGCTAACGCCAGCAATCTCCCGCTCCTGCTACTCCAATTAATAGTCAATCCGCTGCACCCTTTGTCGTTAGGCTGCACGTAATTACTCCTTCACGCAAACGTCTTCCTTAAACAGACCCTACTTCTGCTTTCTCCGCAGATACATTCCCCTTAATTGGTTTTATTGCACCAAATGCTGGCCTGCCCCCACAGATGAGACTCTCCCAGGCGGAGTACGTTGCTTTTGCACTTCCACAACTTCTCCCAAGCTCGCTTTTCCCACTGACTAGGAGATTACAGCACGGAGAAACACAGAGGCACCAAAGTGGCATCCCGTGAGCTGTGCACACACATCCACAGACCCAAGAAAAACACCAGGCACACAATATCCCCATGTTCAGCCTCTCAGGGATTCGTCAGCTTGGGACAGTAACACTGCAGCTGCATTTATGTGGGATCACAAGACAGTGTTATTTGCAAGGCTGCATCCCGTGGCAGTGCCCTTCCCATGCCGGAGCTGCCCAGCTCACACCATCGGAGCCACAGCAGCTCAGCAGAGTGTGCCCTCCAAGCTCTGCCCTGGTCTCTACACATACAGTCAACCTCTCAGCTTCAGGAGGCATAGAAAAACTCTAGTCACAGAACCGTAAAATGCTGGACCTGCCTCCCCCAGGCACAGCATTTCCATTTATGTGCCGAGTCCCCTGCCCACGGGGAGGCACAGGTGACATTGCAGAGCCAGGGACGAGAGATGTCTCGGCAGAGCAAGAAGTAAACCCAGCCAAGACAGGCCCTGGGCCATGAGCCCATCACAATAAATCAGGATGATGCTTTCTTATCAAGGGAAGGAAGAGCGAGGAAAAAAACTGGGGTTGAGTAAACAATCCAACTCTGTGCATATCTGAGGTGGTGAAAGGATAAATAGGACAAAACATCTTCCCTGGTAGTCAACATCTTTCTCAAGCATGGAGACACTTCAACATGTGTGCTGTGCCTCTGAAGCCTCGGCATCCAGACACAGAGCTGATTTTGCAGACCTCCCTGCTCAAAAGTAGGACTTGCTTTTGTCAAGCCCACCCTTAAAGGTCACCAGGGGCTCCAGGCCGTGAGCCAGAGCTGAACCCTCTGAAAAACCCAGTGGCAAGGGCTTGAGCCCTCCCCTGTTACCTAGGAGAAAATGATGCCACACCGTGTCACACCAGCTGGAGAGGGATGCTGCGGCCCACAGCAATTCCACGTGCAGGGTGCTCCACAGGGACCTTGACAGGAGAAGCCGTTCACAAGAGAAACCATGACACTCCTGAGCCCAGCTCACTCTCAGAGCACCACCACCTCCAACACCCCTTCAGAGTGAAGCAGCAGGACTCTTCCAACTCTTTTTATCCTCCAAGAGCACAATAAAAAGTATTTTTCTTCTTCTGGTGCTCAACAGTTCTTGTCAACAAAACACATACCACCTGCACAGAAATTTATTTTTATTCTTACCGGGAGAGAAGCAGAATCCTTGCTTCCTCTCCTTCCTTCCTTCCCTGTTACCTCTTTTAAAAGCAGCAAGCTAAGAACGGCACCTGTACATTCCAATGCTCACTGTTTTGCAAAGCAAACAGGTCTTGTTCAATCAATATTTATGCCCCCATCAGTCACAGCTGCAACACGGAGCACTACCACAATGTAATGGAGGCGAAATTCATTCATTGCAATTACCAGTGAAAAATTAGGGGGGTTTTCATTGACTGGTTATTGTTTCACAGGTATCTCAGGGAGCGCTGTAATGCACAGTGGGCAGGTTAATTACACGAGGTGCACCAGGTAAGCTGCTCACCATTTGTCCACAGCTGGTTTAGTCACCGAGGTGGCTTCCTCGCCTCACCCCTGCTCCACCAGACCTGTCCTGCCCGATACCACAGACGAGGGCAGCTTGGGCCTGGCTGTTTTATCCAGCACTAAATACACAAGCAAGAGAGGGAGGAACTGGATTCCATCACACCTCCTGCACAAGCAAAGCTCTGCACATCCTAGAAAGCATGGGTTTCCTCCTAGAGATTTCAGAGTGGGATTTCACCGGCAAAGCACGACAGAAGTTTCCCCTTCTCTCACATCCTGGACCTATCCATGTCCCCAGCCAAGTCCCAAGCCCCAGTCAATACAAGCTTCCTGGGTATTAAACAGTCTGCCTCTTCTTTTTTTTTTGCTTTTTTTGTTCCCAACAGCTTTGCCACTTCAATCCCTTAATTGTCAAGATCTGAATTTTTGCAGGATACACAGTTATTTTAATCTGTTAAGTGGCTCTACTGCTATAAAACTGACAGGAATTTAATATCTGGAGACTGTCAGCTGAGCTCCAGGTGCTGAGGCTTTCTAGCTGGCAATGATGCAGAAGGAAGCACAGGCTGGTGCAAGGCACACAAGCACAAAGCTGGCAAGGGTACCTTTGCACTGAGGTCCGACCCTGCAGGGTGCTGAGCACCCTGGAACACCTGGAGCAGGCAGTGAGGCTGCTGAGCATTTTCACATCTCCCAGGAGCCATTCCCCAGCTGCATTTGAGCACATTCAGAAAGGAGATGTTGCATTGCAAACACTAGTACAAGTCAAGTAGAACAGGTCACTTTTTTTAATAAAGGAAACTTTTCCTCTGTAGCTTTTCTCCTGCAGCCAAGCCCGTGACAGACCCGCTTTCCCTCCAGAGGCTGTCAGCTGTGCTTCAGCTATTCATCAGAGGGAGCAAGCCAGCGTGCAGGAGGGAATGAAGGGAAATAAAATACCAAACCCAACAAAAACTATCTTCCTGCCCTTCCTGCACACACTGCTGGCCCTGAGCACAGGAGCCCAGACCCCTGAAACCCCCCCCTGCTGCAGGGCTCTGCTATACAGCCACTGTGGTCTCATACAGGTGCAGGAAAACGAGATGAGCAAGGGCTTATCACCCACCTACTCATCTCCTGCTCCCTCATTAGCATCCCCCAGGGCCACACAGCCACAGCCTGGCACAGGACACAGGAGCCAGCACACCAGCAAAGCATCGCTGCAGAGCCAGCTACAAGTACTCCTCACAATTAATTTGGGATTTTGCTTGTAATTAATCCCGCGTATCAGTTCCCCTCATTATTCCTTAATGTAATTAAGTTATTAGTTTATATGTGTCGTCCCCCCTTCAAAGCAGAGCAGTGGGATGGATCAGAGGGAGGCAGGGGAGATGCCAGGCAGTAGTACGGGGCCATGAACCCGGATTACTGGAGCGCATGCCAAACCCCACCGCTGCCTCCCTGGACGACTTCAGGTGGGTCACTGGCAGCCTGCTTTTCCAAGAGGATAAAACGATTCCAATTCCTCCGGAGTCCATGCGAGACAGAAGGATACAGAGTTCAATTAGCCTCTCCGGGTCCTGGTTTATCCAGCTGGAAAAGTGCCGGGACAAGGAGACAGGCTGGAACTAATTAAAGCTTGCGACGTGTTTCGAAACCCTCCGCCGAAAGGCAAGGAAGGCAGGAGGCATCAACGAGTCCCAGCTGACCCACGACCCCGGGCAGCCCCGTGTCCTTACACCGCCATCCATCAGGCTCGGCTTCCCCGCAGGCTGAGCCTGCTAACCAGGCACCCGGCCGGGTAAAGCTCCCTGGCAGGGGCAGGCACCCTGCTACGGCTCCTCTTCCCTGCCAAGTCACAGGACTGCATAAAGGGCAGCGAAAGGGCGAGTGTTACTTACGGCACTAAGAGGGCTTGATCCGCCCCTTGGAAAAGAGAGAAAAAACAACCCCCAAGCCCCATGCAACAGCAGTAAAAGCAGCACCGGAGGGACCAGCGAAGTTCTCCCAGGCACAACTTCGTGGTCCTAAACACTGCCAGCTTTTTTCTTCCATGCCCTACCAGCCCTGCAAGGTTGCTACACCTCACAGCCAGGAGGGAGTCCCGCACCCTAAAATCCAGCCTCAACCTGCTCCTGCCGCCCTGGCATGTATCACCAGCGGCTGCAGGCAGCAGGGACAAGGAGGAGGGAAAGGAGGTGACAGGGATTGAGGGAAGCAAGTGGCCTGCCAGCCACTGGGCAGCAGTGAGAGATCCATAGAGATGGACTGCAGGGGAATAAAGGGAAAGAAAGTATAGGGGGAGGTGAAGTCAAGTTAATTAAAATAGCCTGCTGTACCCACCTCTTCGGGCATGAGCAGCTTGGGAAAGCTCAGCTACTGCTGCAGGACCTTCCCCAAATGCCTGTCTTCACCAGGTCCTTGAGATGCCAAGCCAGCAGCATGTTTTGGTCAAAGGAAGGACTCAAAGACTGCATCGGAGCCTCACACCAAGGTCCTGCCCCTTGGAGACCCTGCCCACCCCAACACAGCATTCTCTGGCTGCAAGAACAACATCACAAGCCTTCCTGTGGGAAGCTGAGGCCTGGATCTGGCTCAGGATTCGGGGTAAAGCAGGGGGTGGGGTGCAGACCAACATAACAGTGAATTGATGGGCATCCATGGAGCCAAGGGCAGCAGCAGCTCCGTGAGCAGCAGCTCTGCTGTTGGCTCTCAGCAAGGCACCAAAGTGCCAGAGCCAGCCAGGGAGCTCGGGCACCACGGCCTTCCAGCATGGGATGTGTGCTGGGAGCCTGCCAGGAGACAGGCATGGCCAGGAGGCAGCAATACCAGCTGGAGCCTAACTGGAAAGGTCTAAAGGTTAAACCTACACGGGGCATGATACACAGAGTTCCCCTGTCCCCAGAAATACCGTTCAACTGGGAGAGAAGTGCGGGAGGGAACAGGTTGGAAAATGCTGCCAGGAAAGTTTATGTGGATTTGCTCCATTTCCCTTCTGTAGCTGTCTTACAAAACGTTTGGGGTGCCGTTAGCAACTGATACACAGGACTCCTTTAAATAACAGGATTCCTTTGACATACGAAACACAGAACTCCTTTTAACCTAAGTGCTTTAGTATGAAGTACAGATTAATAAAAGGTGGGTGTTGGCGGCTATGCTCCACCGCAACTGCTTTTGCAAGACAAGAAGCCTAGCCCTGGAAAAGAGCTATGGTTATAGGTGAACAGGAGATGCTACGCCTAACGCTGACTGCTCTTGGAAAGAACAAACCCGAGCGGGGTGGGTTGATAAGGGAGTGGAACGCGACTGATGGGTTTGGATAACTGCTTGCCCACAGAACCAGGGCCTGGCCCCTATGGGCTAAGTGATAAGCAGGGAGAAGCATGCTAACTGCTGCTTTAATGACAAACACAGGAACTGTCGCAAAAGGGTAGAAAAATAAGGACATAACCAATGCACAATAATGGATGAAATATAACTAATATAGCAACAAAGTGTGTAATAGCAGAATTAAGTGTGTATTAGCAAAATAGATGTGCTGAATGTATTAAGAGTAGTGTGCTGTGTTTGTAACTCTAAGATGAGAACACCACAAGTCATGTAAGACCCCTTAGGACTGTAACTTTCGATAAGTGACCGAAGCAAGGGCGGATGACAAACTTGTAAACGTAGAATGACAAACTTGCATATGCATAATGACATGACAAACTTGTAAATGTATTAAAAAAGACTCTGTAAAATGGCCATGGCGGATACGCACGTGGAGGTGTTAACCCCTGCGTGCTCCCAGCCTGGCCAATAAAGGTGTGCTTTACCTTACAGTACCTTGCCGTGGAGCAGATTCCTTTGAATCACAACCCACCACCTCCTCTCGTTTCTCAAGGAATTTGGGAGGACAACCCCTAACTGCTCAAGTTTTCATCAGGAGCAGCCAGTCCCGGTGGCCAGGGCAACAGGACACCCCACCAGTCTCCTCTCTGGACCACAGCATTCCTGTCTCTGGTACCCCAGTCAGCTCTGCAGCCCTTCAAAAGTGTTAACTGAAGTGACACCACATCCCCACGCTCATAAGCAGCTTGTAAGTCATACTGCTCCACAGCAGTTTCCAAAGCCAAAAAAATGCAATGCATTAAAAAATAAAAAACAATCTGCACTCTATGGATCTCAAGGGGATGCAACTGTTTGGATGGAAAATTCAGAAGAAATAAAGGAGAGGCAATTTAAACAGGCAAATTGTTAGAGTTATGGCAACTTGGCAGTGGCAGCTTCAAAACATGGGGATGGATCCTGTGTGGCAGAAGTTCACTTCACCTGCTGTGGGAGCCAAGACCAGCCTGTAACAGCATCAGCAACCTGCACCCCGAGGTGGGGGGAGCTGTGAATGGGAGCAGGAAGTCAAAATGAGCTTCAAAAAGAGCTGCAAAATGGTAGCAGTTCAGCTGTGGCTGGTGCTAAGCAAAAAGCAAGGTTCATTTCAAGGAGATTATAGTAGCCCCTGTCAAACAGGGGAGGTCTTTTTTTGTAATTTTTACAAATACAGTTCCAACACCGAAGCACAGTTCTGGTTAAGAAAGCGCTTGTCTTCTAACTCTGCTTTCAGTGACTTATTTATTGCCTTCCCCAGCTTGAATAAATGTATAGATAATTATTTCTTTTTGGGGCCTGAAGTCACATAGATTCATTCCCTTCTTCTAGGATTGAAAGATTTACGAAAGCCTGAAAAAACCTCCTCAATCATTTTTATTTAAAAAAACATGGAAAACCAATAATTCCTCAGGATGAAAAAATCAAAGTAAGCTTTATGAGTTCTGACTTTTTTTTTTTCCCCCCCAATCAGGTCGTTAATTCAGTTGCTGAGGTGACAGACACATATGTGAGACTCTCCAAAGATGTGGCAAACACGTAAAGCTGTCACATGTTGTGGGCCAAACACTGTTGGGTGTCACTGGTGCAAAAAAGTGGGCTGAGGACTCACATCCTCCCCCTGCCACAATAACCCTAATCTCGGTGTATTTTCAGGAGCTGAGCTCCAACCCGGATTAATTAATTCAAGATTTACAACAGTACAACTAAGCAGCATCTAATCCATGGAAAGTTAACCCTCGGCTAAGCCCCAGCCGCTCTCAGCCGAGGAGGAGAGGACACGGGACCCGGAGAGGACACCGAAGCTGCTCGCAGCTCCCCTGCTTTTCGTCTGGGCAGTGAAACTCCTCTGATTCACTCCCTGGTTGGAGCGAGATGCTCCTCACAGCTGTGCCGTTGCTGTCACTCCGGGGACTCAAACACGACACAGAAAGGCGCGACTGCACAGGCACCCTCCCTCCTCCCAGCCCGGCTGGGGCTCCCGGGGCAGCAGCATCCTGTCCGCGCCTGCTCTTCCATCCCAACCAGCCGCGAAAAGCCCCAGCGATTCAACCGGGCGCGCCCAGCCCGTGTACGCCAAACGCGGACCATCCAAGTCTGCTCCCCTCTCGTTTCAGCCCGGACAGGATCGAGCCCTTCTCCTTTAGTGCAGAGCTCGGGAGCGCGGCGTGACCCACGGGGTAAAGGAGTCGCCGGTCCCCCACCCGTGACACAAACCACGCGCTTCGTTTCCTTGGGGCTCCCCGGTCCCCCCGCTCCCCAGGGCCCGGAGCCTGAGATGCCTCAAGTTGGCGGCGGGGCAAAGGGCCGTCACCGCCGGCGGCACCGCGGCCGGGGCAGCTCCGACGGCCGCAGCCTCCGGTGAAGCGGGGCGGGGGCGCGGCTGGGGCTGCCGCTGTCCGAGACCGAGCGGAGCGAGGGGAGGGGGGCACCACGACCGGGGGGTACGGGAAGGGCCCCAATGCCCCCCCCGCACAGGCACAGGTCCGGTACCAAACTTGAAGGGGAACGCGATGGGGTGGGGGGGTCCCGAAAACCGCCGGGAACTTCTTTCCCGGGCAGCGGCGGCATCGCGCTCAAGTCCCGCCGGAGCAGCCGCGGCCCCGCCGCCCCTTCCTTACCTCCGGCGTTTGTCCCTCGGGCTCCGCCGCCTCCAACTTCCTCCGCGCCCCGAAGAAGAAGAGGAGGAGGGCGGCGAGCCAGAGCACCCCCAGCAGAGACAGCGCCAGCCGCCGCGTCGGCCGCCTCATCCTCGGGAGGAGGGAAAAGTCCGGCGGGGGCACCGGGAGGAGGGGAGGGGAAGCCGCGGGCGCCTCCGGGGGCAGCGGGAGCGAGGCTGGCGGGGACGAGGGTCTCGCCCGCCCGCCTCGGAGCCGGCGATGCGAGTCCCGGGCTGTGCATGCTCTGCAGGAGAGGGGAGGGGAGGAGGAACGGGAGGAGGAGGCGCCGGGAGGAGGGGGGCTGGAGCGGAGCCGCTCGCCGGGGAAAGGTGCAGCGCGCAGGCAGCCGGGCGGGTTCCCGGGCAGCCGCTGCTCTGCCCGCTCTGCGCCGGCGGGGAGGCAGCCCCGGGGACGGGCACGCCGGGGGGTGCGGGGGTGTCTGTGTGTATCCCTCTGCTCTCGCTCCGTGAGTCCGGGCCACTTCCACGCGAAGGGATACGCGGGGCTGGGCAGCCTCGCTGAGAGTTTGGCCCGGGTCGGGCCCGCTCCCCGTCTCGGTCCCCGCCCGACTACGGGGCGAGAGGAGGCCACCGTTCAACAACACACAGAGGAGGCTCAGACATGATGGGAAGATTAATTTAACCAATTGAAACAGCAGGGGGAATTCAGGTAGGTGGAATTTAATTACTGGATTTGGAAGAGAAGATGTGTGTCTCCAGAGCTGTCAAGAACACTTAAAAAATAAAATCATAATCATCAGCTGTTGGTATTCCGGCAGCAGCTTGGTGCCGGGCCACGGTCCTGCAGGGATGGCCTGCAGCCGTAATCCCTGTCCCGTGGAGTGTTCCTTGCTGGCGCCACACACAGCCCCAGCACAGCAGGCCTGTCCACACAGGGTAGGCAAAGTGGGAATTACAGACCTTGCTGAGGGGAAAAAACCTTAACACAACTACAGAGTAGGACTACAGAAAAGAGCTGTCTCACCCAGCTATCCCTGCTCACCTGCCCGACACTGCTCCTCCGATCTTGCCACTGACAAGTACTACATGAGCTGAGCAAATCTTTGCAGAAGACATTAGAGAATAAATTAAGTATTGGAGCAGATGTGAGTCATTCATGTTAGTACAAAAACTATAGAACAAACGCCATAAAAACAGGAATCCATGCATAAAGTAACATATGGAATGAAATAGAGATAAGATGTCGAATGCTGGAAAGTCCGATGCGCATGTTGTAAACAACCTCTCCTATGCATTTCCCACACACTCCTCCTGGCTTTATTATTTCCTGCAGTTGTTTTCTGTCACTTGCTAATTTATCATTTGCGATCTTCATCCTCTGTCCTCTTCTGATTTATTTCCAGGGCTCAGTAAGCCCTTCTCCCTAACATAATCCATGCCTCTCAGGCCCAACATTCACAGAAAGATGCCCAGATAAAAATTTCATTAGCATCCACAAAAAGGGACATTTCTCTTTCTTTGTTTTAAAGCCGTGTGACTTTGAAACACCTTTACCAGAACGAGGAAATCCAGGTCCAGCAGGCAGTTAGTTTGAACTTTGTTTTACAGCCATGCAGGAGCAGAACTAACCAGGTGGGAAGAGGGCAGAAAGGCCTCATGCCCTGGTGAGCCACCAACCCAAAGTCACGTGGGAAGCCCACACCAGCCTGAAAATGCAACCTGTTCCCATGGCATGCATCATTTGTCATGCCAATTAACCTTCCTCAGCCCCATGTTCAGGATAGCTGGGCCATCACACTCCACCTCTGCCACCACGAGACATCTCTGCCCAACCTAGCTGGCACCTACAGGTGCTGCTCTCTTCTCCCCAAACTGTTGCCTTTTGCGTTTTCCTGACAGCTAAGGTAAAACACCTGAGCAGCTTTCAGCAGCTGAGGCACATCAGTGGTAGTTTTTACATGGTTTATAGTTGTTTTCTTGCCTTCCGCTCACCCCCTGCTATTGGGACAGACTGGTTGCTGCCTCTCACATACCTCCTTTGGATCAGGAATGGCTTTCTGACCACAAAGATCACCTTGCCACAAGTAGAAAATAGCCACTGGTGTTTTCCTGCCTGGGACAAAGTGACCTTGGCTGCTGTTACACGGTGTTCCCCCAACACATTTGCAGAGGGTGCTGAGTTTTTCCTACCAGACCTCCCTCTGTGCTAGGAGAGTTCTTCCAGATAAAGGCACCTGGAGGGTGTTATCATTCAAAGCTGGATTAAAAACCTTGTCTTTTTTGTAGGTCAGACTTCCAGGGGAAGCTATTACAAAATACAGAGGGGAAGTATAGAAAATATCAAGGAAATACATTACAAATTAGATTACAGGTAAGGTAATAAATAGGACATACCTGACAAAAATGCAATCAGATAATGCTTCCTTATTACCTTGAGAAACAACTCCCTCTGCTGAGGGAAAGCTTCACTGGCAGGGCTCGGTGCCGTGATGGATAACTCGCTCTGCCCGGCAGAGAACGGGCAGAGGCCTGATGCTTCCCTGCTGGCACTGCCACCACTCCAGCGAGGAGGGGACACTGTACAAATCCCTGCTCTGTGCAGGTGTCCCGTGTGGAGGCAGGAGACTCGAGGAGCTCTAGCAATGCATTGTCTCCAAGGAAGTACATTCCTCTTGACCGTGTGCCTGTGTGCTGGGATGGATAATAGATCACGCAGATGATGGTAGCAGCTATTTAAACAAGAATAAGGCAAGAATACAAATCTGGAGGTTCAGAGTTATTTGAAGTCGTAGACTTTCAGAGACTCGTATAAAAATCCTACTGCAATTCCATTAAAAATATGGCAATAAAAAAAAAATCTTCTGTTGTATTATTGACCCATATCTTTCTCATTTTTTCTAATTTTTCATCTGCCAGTCTCAGCTGCTTCAGAGGTGAGGCCCATAACATATTACCTGTTTCCAACAGAGCAAAATTTACAGGCAGCACAGCCAGAGACAGAAAAACAGCCTAGGAAACGGGTGGCTGGAATTTATTGGTATCAGCATTGAAAAGCTGATGAAAGTGATTGTTTTATGAAAGCAAAAATAGAACATGATTTCTGAGTGGGAGGGGGGCTCTTCACAATCACAGCTTCAGGTAATGGCCCTTCAGGGTCTTTTAAGGAATGGGTGGAAGGGGCAAGTAGCTTTCCTTGCTGTTTCAAGGGCAT
Source organism: Machaerirhynchus nigripectus (assembly GCA_013397975.1). NCBI lineage: Eukaryota > Metazoa > Chordata > Aves > Passeriformes > Dicruridae > Machaerirhynchus > Machaerirhynchus nigripectus. The sequence continues at coordinate 816,661 of VZRQ01007680.1, read as the reverse complement.
CTGTAAAGCACATTTCAAGGGAATCTAATCTCACTGGGTCTACAAAGCAGCTGGGCACTGCTTCAGTGCAGTTTTTACTAGGAATACTCTTGGGTTTGAGTTCAGTTCACATCTGAGATTCCATCCACAGAATGTTTCTTTTCCAAAAGGATCACAAATACTTTGCAGTTTTTCTCAGAAAGTTGAAAGGGGCTTAAACAGACACAGTCAAGAAGTGATCAGAGGAAAGGATCAAAATCCACCCCCAACTTTGGATACTGAGGAGTCTCAACTGAATATGGGAGGTTATTGTAAGATGGAGGAGCCCCACTGAGCTCTGGATTGAATGGGGCTTCTAGGACAGAGAGCTCTATTGCCAGGGGAGGATCTGGTTCAGTCAGTGGCTTGGGGTAGCCCAGCACTCACTGCTGTTCACGGCCGTGCACCATCCCCATGAAGAGGTGCTGCTTGCAGTAGCACATACATCAGAAAGACTGTTTGTTTGCAAAAAATTAGAGATCAGCACTTGAAAGGGTCAGCATGGTAATACAGGATTATACAGAGTGCTGGATTTCATCCAGTGGTCAGTGGCACTTCTGTGGTGCATGCTCCAGCCTCAGGGGAAGAAGCTCATTCAGAAGTTTCTCTCCCACCCGTGGCAGAGGGTGTGCTACGCTTACTGAATTTAACCACACTGAGGACAGGGCCAGGAGAGGAGGGAGAGCACAACAAGCTGCTCCCAAATTGCTGTTTTGGCAAGTGCTGAGCATTGGCATGTTTCAGCAGGAGCCCAGCTGTCCCTCGTCACCAGCAGCGGAGGTGCCAGCCTGGGTGCAGAGGCTCTAGGACAGCAAGCCAGCACATGCCCTGGCCCAGCACCACCCCAGAGCCCCAGCCTGCTCCCAGAGATGACTCACAACCATTTGATACCCCTCCACGGGTGGAGCTGTGCTTCAGATGTGAACAGTCACGTCAGTGACTTCCAGGTTTATATTTAATACTGGAACAAAGTTCCCTTTTCAGACCTGTAACTGCTCAAAAAGCCTCCAGGTCACTCGGTCAGTGTGAGGAGAGGAAGGGCAGAAGTCCTTTGCACAGGAGCAAGGAGGTTGTTGCTTTGCCATGGGGGTCCCCCAGCCCTGCTGCACCTGACACCACTGTGCCATGGCCCCGTGACAAGGTGCTGCAGGGGAGCAAGTGTGTGCTGAGCTGGGGGTTCCTACCCACAGCTAACATCACACACAGCCCTCAGCGTTGTGAGGGCAGCAAGGGCTCTCTGCCACCTCGGACAGTGCCTTGCCATCTCAAAAAACAGCTTCTGTGACAGCTGTTGAAGATCATGTGAACAGTAGTCCACATTTTTGTGGCAGGTAAGAACTGCCTTTGTTTTTGTGCTGTAACAGAAGGCAAAAAAATCAGACCGGTGCTTATATGAAAAACTTTCTCCCTGTGTACCCTTGGAGAAGACCAAAAATGTTAGAGACAGCTCTAGCCTTATACCAGGAGAATTGTAAGTTAAAGTATTAAAAAAACAAAACCAAAAACTTTATAGTTGGCTGTCTCCTCTCCCTTGCTGAGGTAACAGAACTGTAGCTTGTCCTACATCTGCAGCTTTAAACGGGAGGGTCAAACGTGAAGCTGTGAAGCACTCACCTTCTCCTCTCGGGTGATGATATCGCTGTGCACCTCCTCACCTCCTGCTGCACTCAGAAAGGGAAATGCAGGAGTTCCTGCAGGCTTTTTGCCGCTATTAGTGTTGCAAGCAGATCTCTTCCTGTACCTCTAAAGGATTTTTTTCCATTTAATTAAACTGCAAGCATTCTTCTCTGGCAAACTTTCCACGACAGCATCTCCAGTTAATTAAACGTTTAAGCTGTCAGGAAATGCTATGCATTAAAAAAAAATAAAATAAAGAGGAGAGCTACTTTAATAGCATTTGTTAATTGAAGCTTTCATCAAGTCAGCTGCCGCAACACAAGCTGCTTCCCGAGTCGATGGGCAAGAGCACACATCCAGACATTTGCCTGCAGTTCCCACAAGTCAGACTCCCACCTCCAGGCTAGTGTCTGTGGCACTGATGGATGAGGCAGCACTGAGCTCCCTCGCCATTGGAACAAATGCAAAGACTTCTCTGTAGTAAAACTGGAGGAAGGCTGGGGGGAATTCTTGCTTACCACAAGGTATTTTCCATCTCTAGCAACTGCAATCAAATGGGCACACACTTGCACTTGTGTTTAATTCACATGCTCCCCAGCCCTTGTCTCCATTTCCTGGAGCACAGGTTTTTCTGGATTAGATGCAGCCTTTACTCACAGCATTTCCAGGTGCCCAGTGATGCCAATCCAAGCAGGTGTGGGAAGAAGGGCAAAAGCAATGGGAGATATGAAGGGAGACACATTGACTTCAGTGTGCGACTGAGGGACATTTTAGCAAAGAACAGCTCCCTTGGGCAGTGCTCTTCCACTGAAACCACCTTCAATACTGTTCACTGGTTGCTCTTGACCAGCCCTGCCTCTGGGTTTTATTGCTACAATAAAGTCTTCTGGATCCTGTCTGTCCTCAGCTGTCTCTGGTCCTTGTTAGTTTCTCCTGATGCTCCCATTTTCTGGAAAAAGCCCCTGGATAAGCGATGGCTGCTGATCCCACAGCCTGTTTTTTTCAGTATCTTGCCTAGCTCCAGGTCACTGCACCAGCAACCAGTGGCAGGCACTGCAAATGGCCACAAAGGGGCATTTGAGACCAAAGGCAGCAGAGAGTTTTATGGGCCAAGTTGCAACAATCAATAAACAGAGCACAGGGCAGGTGAATCTTTACCAGCAGCACCTGAGCCTGTGAGGTCCCGGGCACCCTGCAGTTCTCAGCACAGCTCTGGTAAAACATATGCTCCCAGGGGACCCCAGTGCTGCTGGGACTTCACAGGGGAAGCAAAGCTGCTCACCTGCTTCCCAAGGAGCTGTGCTCCTGTGTGCACTCACACACGTGCACTCACACACACAGACACACACCACCATCCATCTCTAGAAGCAAAGAACCCTGCCAGAAATCAGACCAAACCCTTTTGTTGCTTTCAATATGCTAAATCAGTCCCTTTTAGCCAGCTGCAGGACTGTGTCTCTTAGACACACTGGAGGCCATAATTGTGGTCTGGACAGGTGACACTCAGCAGAATAAAGAACAAGTCATGTGATGGGTGAGAGAACACATGAGCCAAAGTAAAGCTTTGTCCTTAAAGCACCTTTAATGCACAGCAAAGCTGCTCACCTGCTTCCCAAGGAGCTGTGCTCCTGTGTGCATTCACACACGTGCACACACGCACACACCACCATCCATCTCTAAAAACAGAGAACCCTGCCAGAATTCAGACCAAACCCTTTTGTTGCTTTCAATATGCTAAATCAGTCCCTTTTAGCCAGCTGCAGGCCTGTGTCTCTTAGACACACTGGAGGCCATAATTGTGGTTTGGACAGGTGACACTCAACAGAATAAAGAACAAGTCATGTGATGGGTGAGAGAACACATGAGCTAAAGCAAAGCTTTGTCCTTAAAGCACCTTTAATGCCTCTGTCCTTTTGTGTGCAGGTGTTAAGCAGATTTCAGAATTAAATCTCTATTTCTGGGATATGTAAGTGTGGCCCAATGCCAAGTGGGATCTAGGCATCTATTAACACAGCTGGCAATACGTAATATTGCACCAGGCACTTTTTGGGAAGGAGGGTTTTCACAGCTGGATGGAAAGTTTTACCCTCACCTTCCTCCTATAAAATTTTTCATTAAAAAAATTCCTGACTGTTTATCTCTCCCTTCTCCTGAGTGATACAAAAACTGGAGACAGTGAGCCACACATCACCTTAATTCTTCAGATTTTAATCCCATTATTTAGGTGAAATGTCTAGGAATAGACATTTCTTCACATACAATCCAATGCTTCAAGTGTAAAGACAGTGATTCCTATTTGATCAGGCAACCTCCCTCTCTCAGTACAAAAGCTCCAAGGGGCTAACGACTAACCCCACAGCTCCCTGGAAAATAGTTAACCAGCAGCTGCTCTGTACAAAAAGAGTGAGTAATGTCAAGGTCTGTGCTTGCTCCATTCGATCTTTTAATAGGATCCACTGTGATCTCCTCCACAAAAACACACAGGGTGCTAGAAATCCTGCCTACCTACAAGGGAGCAGTATTCTACCCTGAACATGCTCAGGTGGATTAACATCTCCTTTCCCATCACCAAATCATTGCTGTTGGTTAGGCAGCAAAGCAGCAGCTTGATTCCCCCACTAGCAGGACAAAATTTCAAGGCTGCTGTTTAGAAAACAAAGTAATGTTTAATTGCACACATTTGTTTTGCTGTTGTTGAGCAAGAACAAGTCAGAAGCCCAACAGCATTATTTTTCTTTCCCCACATAAAACCTCATGAATGCATTCAAACCTGTTAAAGTTTGTTAGTCCCAGAGGGTCTTGTTGAACCAGAACGATCAATAGATGCAAACAGAGCAGGTAAAGAGGCAATCAGGGCCCTAGAAACTTGAAATATTTTCCATTAGGACACCTTAATAACTTCCCCTGGACAAGTATTTCAACAGCTGGTGCTACAAGCAAGGAGACATCCCAGGTAAGAGCAGCCCGGGCGAGACACGCAAGGGATGAAATGCATCTTGATTTTACCACCCAGAGCAAAATGTGCTCTGGACAGCAAGATGTTCTCCAAATAACTTGGGCCATCCCATGCAGCAGAGGTATTTCACAGGAACTTCTGCATATGGAAGAAAATTGGAGGGAACCGCTCCAACGTTCGGGGTTCTGATCTCCTCGCAGTAATGAGCGCACAAGCAGGGGATGCATATGCATGAGAACGTAATTAAGAGTGGTAAAACCTGGAAGATTTTCAAACTCTGTGGCAATTACCAACTTAAACACAGAAAAAATTAGGATAGCCTTATACCCAAAGGAAAGTTATTATTCAAAGTGCCTTGCCTCATTATAGTTAGCTGGAGCTCAAACAGCAGGCTGGTGAGCAGGGGAGAGCTGCCTTCCATTAACAGCAGGTGCTCACCCTGGGATGGAGGCAGGATGCTGGCATCCTTCTGCTCTTGCTGAGACATCTCAAACGGTCCCAGAATGCTTCATGGGAACAAAAATAGAAAGCAGAGGGCACACATGACTGGCAGCTTGGGCTCCCCTGTTGCTCTTTGGGCCTCTCTGGTGAAGAGCTTTCAGGGACAGAGAGCTATCCTGTGTAAATAGATTCACTAAATAAATGTGGTAATTATACTGAATATTATTCTCAGTAGAAATAGCAGCAGGGAAATGATTTGCATAAGAAATGTGGATTATTCATGTAAATGAATGTGTTATTTGTTTATAGAAAAGATTAAGTCTTGTCTAAAGACCTAGAACTCAGCTATGCATAAAAGCGAACACTTAACCAGTCTTTCATGCCTTCACTGTGCTCTGCCCACCTTTATCAAATTCATCTTTGCAGTACTACCTATGTTTTTCTCACCAGTCCATTTTGCTAAAACTCAAACTCCCCTCAGTGCAGGGGATAGTTAATCTTCTCTAGGGAGCCTGTTTGGGCTGCCACTGAAGAATCTTTAGTGGAATCCAGGCTTTTAATCTTTGTTTCAGCAAGCTGAGCCTAGTGCCAGGAGAAAAAGGAGTGGTTTCTAGGTTTGAAGAGCTGTACAAAAAGCCTGACTTGGGAGGATGATTCCTTTAACTTCCCTCCTCCATGTGCTGAATGCAAGGAGGGGCTCAAGTCCCAGGCTGGCTGTCCCTGCACAGTCCAGAAGCAGCCAGGAGTAGCCTCAGTTTGAGTGGCAACAGGACAGGTGAGCATATCTTTGGCAGCCCCCAAGAGCTGGGCTACTGATGGAGACACTGTGTGCCCACCACCCACCCTCTGTGCCACCCCATGGCCTGCTCACCCTTGGAGTACTTTCACCTACTCGAGCAATGCAGAAGGGGTTGATCCCGCTGCAGCCACCTCCTGTTAACATCACAACACCCTCATCCCTCAGCACAGCAATCCCCGGGCCAGGGTTATTCACCAAAGGAAAAACACTGGCTGAACACAAAGAGCAGAAAGGCAGCCTCAGCTGATGCTGCAGGACCTTCACCCTGCTATTTACCCCTGCAAAACAGCCCCTGAACCCAGCCTGGGAAGGGCACAAGCACCCAGCACAGCCTGTTAGGAAAGCAGCTTTACCAACCACCAGGAGACCTTCTCTCTAGGCTTTGCTAACTACAGGCAGCTCTTCTTACATTGCTAACCGCATCCTGGGCTGCATCAAAGGAAGCAAAGCCAGCAGGTCCAGGGAGGGGATTCTCTCCCTCTACTCATGGGACTCTGCTCTCATGAGACTCCACCTGGAGTACTGAACCAGCCCTGGGACTCCCAGCATAAGAAAGATGTGGACCTGTCAGAGCGAGTCCAGAGGAGGCCATGAAGATGCTCAGAGGGCTGAAAGCACCTCTCCTCCAAAGACAGGCTGAGAGAGCTGGGGTTGTTCAGCCTGGAGAAGGCTCCATGGAGAGCTTAGAGCACCTTCCAGTACCTTAAGGGGCACACAAGAAAGCTGGAGAGGGATTTTTTACATGAGCAGGTAGCGATAAGACAAGGGGGAATGGCTTTAAATTGAATGAGGGTAAGATTTAGACTAGATGTAAAGAAGACATTTTTTCCAGTGAAGGTGGTGAACCACTGGAACACGTTGCCCAGAGAGGTGGCAGATGACCTGTCCCTGGAAACCTTCAAAGCCAGGTTGAAGGAGGCTCTGAGTAATCTGGTCTAGTTGAAGATACCCCTGCTTACTGCGGAAGGGTTGGGCTGGATGACCTTTAAAAGTCCTTTCCAACCCAAATTATTCTATGATTCTATGTGCCAAATCATTGAGGAGAAACATTCTCAGCAGATCCTAACTTTCAGGTGTATGCAGCAGCATGGGCCACCTGAGGATCTGTTGCCTCTGGTTGTTTTAAATAATTTGAGAAAGGAAGAATGTCTGCCTCGCAGAAGGAAGGGCTTATTTCCTGTCACAGTAAGCTCTCCAGTGACAGCTGTGTCTAGCTCAGGTTCTGGCACCTTAATTCAGCAAGGTAACGTGGCCTTCTCAGCTTCCTTCAGCTCCATCAGGTGGTCAGAACTTACAGAAGTTCTTTGACGTTCTACAGATTTATTGCAACATTTTTCAAAATTTAAGGAGTAGTGTTGAGGAATGGCACCTCCACATGGCCTTTCACCAAACTTCTCTTGCCATTTTGTATTCCCAAGTACTTGTAAACCATAAAAATAAAAATAAAAATGAAGAATAAATGGGAGTCCCTTCTACTGGACTCAGCAGTTTATTCTTGCAGCATATGAATTATTTTCTGTGAATTCATCCCCTAAATTCTTTATGTGCTTAGCTATGTGTTGGTTTGATAGAGTATCCCTTTCTATTTTGCATTTGATACAATTAAAGTTCTGCAAAACTCAGCGGTTTAAACTCTTGGAAACTTGTGCACATTGGAAAATACTGATCCATTCGGAGGAGGCTGTGAAGTGCCCAAGCCTTGCTCCCACGCTCTGCCCTGCGCAAGTAGAAAAGGAAGCTGAAATGGAAATTGAGTTCTCGGTAATGTTCAACTCAGCTGTTCAAAAATAATGAGCCCTTCAGATCAAACTACTTTGGAGATGCTCAGGGTTATTTTACTTGCCCGTATTTGCCTGGTGAGTGTTGGGAGGCCAGGAGTCAGAGTCCCTGAGGACAAGCATCTTAATATCAGCTGACATTTCCCAGCCTCACTGCAAGGTAGAAGTACACAAGGGATGCGTTCAGCATGGGTTTTACCTGGGTTTCAGAAAAGGGCTCTGAGACAAGCATGGCTCCAAGTTAAAATAAAACCTCCAATGGTCTGTGCCACACCTCTCCTGGGTGCAGTCCCAGCCCAGTGCTGGGACACGTGGTCCAACATGAGCCCGTTCCTGCAAGCCTTCAGACATCAGTTTGCAGAGCTGGAGCTAATGAACAGCTGGAGTTAATGCTGGCCAGACAATCAGGGGGAACACCTCAGCCCTTCAGTGTTAGTATTTTGGTACATGTGTACCTATGCTCTAAGAGGAGGAGACAGTTTTTAAGACTAGGGTTATGACTCTGCTGAGATCTGAGATTAAGGAGCAGCTAGGAAGAGTGGGTGATGTTGAGATTGTTTTCTTTTTTCTTTTAAAAGGAAACACAGTAAATTACAATAGACACCCAAGCTGCAAAGAAGAGTCAACAAGGGTATGCTTGTGTGCTCCAGAGGAGCACAAAAAACACCTATGCCATTAATAGGGGGCTGTACCCAAAGAATTACAGAGCAAGCATGGTCCCAGTTTCTGGAGCAGTATTCCAAGCTAACTCTTCGGTTTTGAAGAGGGCTCTGGAAAGGGAGAGACTGTGGTAGGGAGGCAACCACAGGCATAATCCCACTCCTGCATCCTCAGGAAGCTCAGCATTTAGCTGCAGAGGCAGGAGCCCTCAGCAGCCTCAGCCCAGGCAAAAAGCAGTGCTGCTGCTGCCAGCACCCAGGCTGAAAGCACCCACTCAGGGTAGCTTAAGACCAAATTTCTCACTCTTGTACTCCAGCCCTTCAGCAGTGCAGAGCTGCTTTCAAGCAATAAGTCATTTATGTCTGGCTGCAGCATATTTATGAGAAAGAAATCCTGCTTTTACCTGAGGAAAAAAAGCTACTTTAGAGCAACTACCTCTTTCATTTCACCTCGCTTAATGAGCACCAGCTATAGACATCCTTCTTGTAGCCACATTTCCAGGAGCATGAAGAACTCTGCGTGGTTCTGCAGGGTGCTTAGCTCTTAACCCTTCCCTCCACATTTGATGTGTGCATGACAAATTAGGGGAAAAAAAAAAGGGGGGGGGAGGGTCTTTTAAAATTGTAACACTTCATAACAATCACATTTTGGGTCTTTTGTATCTGAAAATGCAGTTCCCACATTTGTATGTGGTTCATTGCAAATATTCTTTCAACACGTGCTTCACGAGAAAACTGGATTTATAACTGCCTGCTCTCTTAATGGAGATCCCCTGTGCTAGATTATGAGTGAAAATTTTCCTCCTCAACAGCAGTAGCAAAGTCCATTTTTCTTGTCTCACACAACAGCTGAAAATTTGTACAAAACCCAAGTTTGTTTTCAAAGTGACTCCTACTGTGGTGTTCCAAGGATCAACACGATGGTCCAGCTATAACATTAATAGTGGTAAAGGGGACATGCAATTCACCCAAGAATAATTTTCTAGGACACTTATAGCATTAAACACTTATTCAATAACAAAAAAGTAGCAGATAAGCCCAGGTAGAGAGCCCTTCTGCCTGGTATCTGCAGCCACCACAGTGCCAAGCGTGTCCTTTGCAAGTGGCATCACTCTCTGGCACTGCCAGGCTGGGTAGAATTAGTCAGGATTTTGTAGGTTTTTTCCTTTATCTGTGGAATGTCAGCTTCCTACATTACATGGCTGATGTGAGCAAAACAAAGGTCTGCCTGCACTGGAAGGGAGCGCGATGGAGACATTCATTTCCCCAGAATAGGTAGTGTAACAAATCAATCCTGACTGCACTGATAAATTGAACTTCAAGCTTGGTGATACTGCTTTTCAGGTCTAATTCAGTGTAAGACACAGCAGGAAGGAAAGGCAAAGGCACTCGTTAGCATTTCATTCTGCAAGGAGCTGCTCCCTGAGCAGGGGAGGAAAAAAAAGAAAAGATTTTTTCGCCTTCTTTTTCAGCACAGCATTGCAACAGTTTTAAAGGAAGGTGATATGGGGCTCTCAGGAATATGTGGGGGTGTGTGTGCAGATAGAAGAACTACCCAGAGATCACTGGCTTCTTGCCAAGCCCCAAACCTTGGGATGGGGCCATAACTTGAGCTCCTGGATGCCAACAAGAAATAAGCATTGCTTATGGGAAAAATCCGGTTCCCAGCAGTAGGAGGATTACGGAGCAGCACTGCTGTGGTATACAAAGGGATGAGGACCTCAGGAGGGTGAGCTCCAGGTCAAATCTTAGCCCTTAACAGAGCCCCAGGTTGAACACAGATCACTCCCCCGGGAAACTGCAGAAGTACTTCTTTTTTTAAGTGAACAGCAAGTCCTGCTCTTGTGTCACAGAGCAGCCATCACCCTGGGGACCTGATCTTTCTCCCCTCGGCACTGTGGTACCTAAGTAATAACAAAGGGGATTTTTGCCCTTCAGTTTTCTGAATCTGGATGCAATCATCATACATTTGTATCACACTCCAGCTTTTCACCCTCTTCCATAGGTTTGCATTCAACCAGAGTCTTGCAGTACTAACTTTGGGACAAAAGTCTCCACAACCCTCCATGAAACTGAACAGCTCACAGAGGAAATAAAGTAAGACTTCAGGTTTTCAAATTTTGAAATCCCATTGTCTGAATTGAGTCTCCTGGTGGGGTTGCAAGACTGGAGAGGGGGTGAGTGAGGACTGGTGGACACTTGAATTAAGCAGTGGCTTTGACTCCATGTTTCCATGTTGTCTCTTCACTCCCATCACTGTCCCATGCAAAGGTCTGCACTAGTGCGACACTTTGCACCCACTCTGCTTAGTGGACAGTTTTCAGGCACCACCTGCCCCTGGAAACAGGCTCTTCCTTCCAAAAGCTCCAAAGTCCTCATTTTTATGGTGCCAGTCCAGTGACAACTTGCCCTTTAGAGGTCCACTTGTGGGTCGTGGAGTTAGGATTACATGTACTCCTTAACATTCAAAACCAAAGCAACATCATTCATTCCACACAGAGCATCTTGTGGTGTGACCAAAGTCTGCCAGCACAGCTTGGACAGCTATGACACTGCAGTAGCCACTTGCATGAATATAATACCTCCCAGCAAAGGACTGCAACATGCTTTTAGGTAAGGCAGAAGTCCTGGTGGCCCCACTGTAAAACTGGTAAAAGGAGGGATGTGACCTCAGACAGAGAATTGCACTGCACTGTCTCAACAGCATTTAATTGATTACCCAGAAAGAAACACACAGATTGAGTATTTCTGCCTATCTCTGGGGTGGTCATCCCTACCTGCCTAAGGGCAAGAGCCCCATGATCTTGGGGTGATTTCCCTTGTGGTAACTTGTTCCCAGAGGACAGCTCTTCCCCTTCTGCCTGAAACTGCCACAGCTCTTCACTGAAGCCATGACCTCTCCAGCTATCCTTTTCATTCCTGTAAGTCTTAGATCTTTTGGAATCCTGTTAGGCTTGAGAGTAGAGCCTGTCCTATTGCTATCTAGATGGAAGCCCTGACCATGCAGAATGCATGTGAGCAGTGAGGCTGACTGGTATCTGCTGTACCCCAAATGCACCCTCAACATGTGCACCAACTGTATCCAGGAAACATGAAATACTTCCAGTTGTGTGTGTGTATTTGCAGCAATAAGCTCTAGCTGAAGACTTTGTTTGCAAAGGGTTGATTAGTTCCTTTCAATTTCATCTCAGTCTTATTGTTACAGTATCCCTCACCATCCATCTCCTCTTCCCACTCCAGACATTATTTGCTATTCTTGCACCTGCCTTTTCCAAAAAGGACTTTTATTAACAATACTAGTCTCAAGCCACAGTCCTACTTTTCTTTCATTTCTGCTAGAGCAATACCACCCACTGCAAAGCTCAGCATCCCTGTAAATGCTGTGGTTACAAACGAATGCATCCTTCAGCAGCATTTTAGACCATTTTTTCACAATGCACATTGTAAATGAGGAGTAATATATCTTCAGAATTGCCCAGAAAACATTATTCTGTTAGCAATATAAAAGCTTCACAGTGTCCGAGTAGGTGCCCTTGCCAAAAACATTTTATTGTGAGCCAGATAATTCAGTTTGAATTGTACATGGTTTGGTATAATCATTCCAGTAAAGCATTCTTTACAATTCTGTAACAGCAAGTCACATGGCTCAATAAAGTTTATTGCTGCAAATGCTTAGTGATTCATGGCATGGATGAATTCTGTTTCTTTCCTGGATCAAGTAATCAATAGCAAAATATCCCTGCAATTACATTGCTCTGCATTAAAGAGGTGTGAAGTAAATAAGTACAAAATCTGATAGAAAAAACAATGTGTACAACATTAAAATGAACTGCAATTTGAAACTGGGTGTCCCGCACCAGTTTTGCACACAGCCTGTGGCAGAGCTACATCCAGCACACTCCCAGCCTTAAATGACACTTGCTCACATTGTGCAACAAGCCCAGTTGGGACCAACAGATTTCTATCCCATCATGTCCAACAGAGCCTGCAGTGAACACTCTGCACTCACACAGATCCCCCTGGACATCCCCAAGGGTGCCAGGGACCATCCTTTCCAGAGCGTGGTGAGAAAAGCGGGACCTACGCTCCCTCAACCAACGTTTTTGGTTCTTCCAGCGCTGCTCCTGCACACAGTAAATCAGTGTTTGTAACATCCCCTGCTGAGCTGAGTGCAAATTAAATCAGGCTAATTTAGTTTGCACCATCATGTTCAGCTGCGAGTCACAAAAGGAAACAGAGGAGTGCGTTGAGAGGGGAGCTGCTGACGGAGCCTCCTCAGGAGCCCGGCGGGACACGGAGCCTCTTTGGAAGCCCAGCAGGACACAGAGCCCTGCTCCAGGGGCCCTGGGTGTCCCTGCTCCCTCCAACCTGCTCTGCTTCACAGACCTGAACCCTGTGGCTCCAGTGACACCACAGTAGGTCACTCCCAATAGATGATCGATACATCATCTGTAATAAACAAGTACCAACACAGCCATCTATTTATCTGGTTCTAACAGTTTTCTCATAAAAACAGGAGCAAAATGATATTGCTTAGAAACAGACTGTTCTGGGGAATGAAGTGCATGCTGTTGTTTTTACTGTTTAATGCCTGCTGACTGGGAACACTTATATGCAAAGGAGTTCCCCTATAAATATGCTTATGCTATTGCACAGGCCACAGTGCAGTGGTAAGCACATCCCTGAGCTCAGTCTTTTGCCCATGTTTACTTTTTTATCCACAGTCCACCTCATTCCTGAATCTCACATGCACTCTGAAAAAATATTTACAATATTAAGCACCTGAAAAGTCACAAAAAGCCAGAGGGAAGACTGCCTATGCAAGCTTAATGTAACTCCTTCCTACAAAGGTATGAGAGTATGGTCTTTCATTATGTGTTCATTCCCATTGGAGCTCAGTTTCATTTAGCACACAGACTTAGACTAGGCTGTGCACTGAGAAAGAGCCAAAATTGAGTTGTCTGCAGGAATGCAAAAAGGAAAAAAAAAAAAAAGAAAAAAAAAAAAGAAAATCAAAGCAGCAACTTGTAACAGGCACTTAGTGTGGTAATTTCCAGCCCAAATAAATGAGTGGTAAGAAAGTGCAAAAAGATCCTACAGACAGATGCATCGAGTAACTCTCTCATGGATTTTGACGTGAATAGTCCCACTTACACCGTGTTCTCTAACGCTGCTCACAGCCACACACCCAGGTTGCACTATTTAATTAGCTACAGTCTACATTTGCCTGCATCCTTTAGAAGTACACACACACACACACTCACTCACCCTATATAAAGACTGAAAAATATCCAAATGTTTTACCAGACAGCTCCTGTATCATGCTACTGAGAACACTCATTCCCTGACAGTCTCTGGTGACTTAAAAACAGTATGGGATCAGTTTACTTTTTACTGAACTGTACTTTTCAATCTGCAGAGAACACCCACTGCCTTTCTGAAATAAATAATCATCATACAACAAACAGCTGGAGGCTCAGCTCATCACTTGGTCAAATCAAATTAGGGTCACTTCAATAGGGCTATGTTAACTTAGACAAGCAAAAGAGATGGTTTGAATGCTTGCAAATCACCCTTCCAAGTCAGGGCTAGGGAAGAGTGTCCATTCAGTGAGCCCCTACCCCTTCTTTCCCAGAAGCACACAGACCCCAGTCCTCTACCATGGGCCTAGCAGCTACAGAACTGGGATCTCTCTCTCTCAGGTGACAAGCTACTGAGGACAGGGGCCATTTCCCTCCCAGACTCAAGAGCCCATCACCAAGCACAGCCTCTGGGGACTACCACAATGTGTGCCTGTAACAGCAGCATGACATCAGCAAGAAGTAGGTGACCCCAACCACTCAGCCACCATGCCCCAGGGTGTCACAGGGTGCACTTGTGGTGGTTGACATCCAATGGTCTCTCCTCAGAAGGGTTGTGTGAAGTGCAACAGGACTCAAAATAAATACACTAGTTAGCAAAACTTCATTTCACCAAGTCTGTGGTTATCAGGTTAAGTCTGCTTGAGGGAAAGACTTTTCATATGAAGTAAAAAGCTGAAACAAGGCAGCCTTCCTCATCCTGGTACAGGTCTGGTTGTTCCCTCCTCTACAGGATTGCTTCAGGAATAAAGTGTCATCATCATCCACTGTAAAATAATATGGAAAAGGGGTTGTAATAATCCATCCCTGTGAGAGCTCTGCCTTACTCTCACCTGGACTGGACTATGGGGCATTGGAGATATTCTGCCTCCAGAAGGCACAGAAGCCATAATAAAGCAGAAGACTTAGAAGCCTGAACCTCTTTGTTGTTTGTAACCTGCCCTGTAAGTGGTCAGTTAAAGACACCTTTTCTAATGCTACAGAACAAAACGTGCAGTGCCAAATGCAACAAAGGGGCCTGCATCTGACAGTCAGGGAATGGGCTTTACCTCAGATTCCCGGAGATAGATCCCTTTGCCATCTTGTGTTAAGTTGCGAAAGGCCTCTGCAAAAGAAGTAAATGAGGAGCATTAACTTGATAGCCAAGAGATCACCACAACCAAGGCACTGTCTCAGGAAAAACCCCAAAGGCATATGTAGGCTATTCTCAAGTGCATATGAGCTTCTCTGTTCTGTCACTGGAAGATCCCTGAAGGCTGGAACACTGGGAGCAGCTGAATAAAGTCAGGTATGTTACTGTCTGCCCACGCATCTGTGAAACCTCAAAATGCAGGGGGTCCCAACCTTACCCACTACAATTTTGAGACACGTGCAAAGTGTCTACAGCATGATCTGAGTATCAGCTGTCTCATCCTCACAACTGCTGTCCATCAAAGACATATTTCAAACCTTTCTTCTTCCTGGAAAAGATGTATTTCAAGGCTGTCCTCTTCACAGGAAACAAGTAGTCTTCATCTGTAATTTGCCTGCTTCTTCCTACAGAAGGCTGGTGCAAACCTGCAGAGAGCTTAATCACTCTGCTATGTACAGTTTGAATGTCTGTAGGCAGGGACTGGTGGGGAGGCAAAGAGAGAGCTTGACTTCCTCTTTATCTGTCCCTTGCTTTAAATTGATTACTCTTGGTTTATTCAGAAATCCAGTCCTGCTAATTTTGACCTTGCCAATGCCAGTGGGAGCAGCATCAGAGGGGCCAGGGCTCAGCTGGCAGCCCAGCTTGCCAGGCCAGACACGGAGCGCCAGCCTCACCTCCCATGATCTCCACTCGAAGCATGAAGCAAACAAAGCTCTCAAAGCTGATCTGTAATTCAGGGTCACCATATCTGATTGCCATCAAATTACAGACTTCATTGCTGAGTGAAATGCCTGCATAAAACAGGGGGGAGAAAAAAGGAAAATGGAGTGAGATGGCACAACTGAGTGGTCTTCATCTCTTCTCCAACAGCTTTGTTTTTCAAGCCTGGCCTAAGATAATCAAATATTAGCCAGCCCAAATGAGATCTCTACATAATATCTCCTCCAAATTTAAAAGGGTTCAGGTCTGCTCCCCTATACTTACAGTCCTTCCAGAGTTGGAATAAAATACAAATAAGCCTCTTGTTCATGGGATACGAGGGTAATAGCAGCAGCTGGGTTTAAGAGCAATATTCCCAGGAGGGTAGGAAAGGAGACGAAAAAGAAAATCCAGATGAAGCTCATACAGAAAGCATCAGTCCCAATGTCTAGCAGCAGCATTTGCTAGGGATAAAAGCATTTTCTATTCATGGCCTGGGATTTTAGTTTGCTTTAGCAGAGGTCTGCCTGAGTTTCTCACTGTGCTTTCACTGACTCAGATGAACTGGGTGAACACACACCAAAAAGAGGAATGATATTTAAGGTGGAAACACGCAAAAGAAGCTACAAGACTGAGCTGCAGCCCCCACACAACACCCAGCAATAGCAACAGAGCTTGGTCCAGTATTTGGACCCATATGTATCATCTTCCATTTCTAGATCAAGCCTCAGACACTGCATTAGTGAAGTCTGGCACCAGTATTGCCATGCAAGTCCCACACTTCCAGGTTTGGTGCCTGAGCTGCGGTTTTCAGCAGAGGAAAACAGGAGCTAGATCTGGCCTCCTGAATCTCCAGAGCCCCACAAAATCTTTTAAAATTCAATTAGCAACACACAGGAAGGGATTTCAAAATTGGGTCTGAAATAGGCAGACACTTCAGTTTCAGACAACTCCCAGTGTGAGACCACACTGAGAAAAGAGTGAGCAGCCCATCCCATGGCAAAATAATTTTCAGAAGTGTTTACCCAGCTAAAGAAGGAAGAAGAGATGACCCAAGGCCATGCAAACTATAATGTTTTCCACTTCTCCTGGGCTCTACACAGTTATCAAGATGTTTCCCAGTCCTGTGCTTTTTTTCAGCTTTCATGAGCAAGAAGATGAGACTTGCCAGAATATGCTGTGGGCTCACCTGTCTCCTGTACAGCTGCATGTAGTTCCACAAGGTCAAGCTTTCCCGACCTGTTGGTGTCTCTCTTCTGGAAAACTTCCTGTGGGGTGAGGGAGTATTTTTAAACAAATCAAACCACCCAAAACCCAGCAGATGACACCAAATGGATTGTGAGCAGGGAGTTACTGAATGGAGGCACAGAAATTATTGTCATACCAAATAGAAAAGCAGCCTTTTCCACAGGACTCTGAACTCCTGGATACTCAGTGTGCCAGTGGCATTCAGCTTAGTGGGAGAATTAAGGTCAAAACATCTCAATTAAATTAGAGAGCACCCATTACATATATTAAAAAATGAAAAAAAGAAAGAGAATAAAAAAAAAACAAACAAACCAAAAACAAACCAAAAACCCCAAACAATCCAAAACCTTACAGCCACTCCAACATCCATGAAATCATAATATGAAGATAATGATTTCCTAGCCCACGTGCCTATTTATAGGCTTGATCCTCCTCCCACTAAAGTCAATGGAAACCTGGCTGCTGATTTCAGAAGTGGCAGGAACCAACCCTTCCCAAACCAGCTCCATTCTGTCACAGCTGAACTGTTATTATGGAGGGTGAGAAGTTCAATAAGCAGGGCCATGTCCTGGTGGTAAAGAAATCACAGTAACACCCAGTCTGCCCTGAGAAATAATGCTCTGCTGAAGTATTATATGAGTCAGAAGTATCATTCATGACAAGGATACATCCAGGAGTGCCAAGATACCCTGGCAGGAATCCAGACTGAAATGCAGGCGAAAACTCTGGAAATCTGAAGAGAGAACAAAAACAAAAACCAAACAAAAAAAACTTGTTTTGGGGAGTCACTGAACATCTCTCTGAAAAAATGGACTCTCATAAAATTTCCCCCTCACTTGAGAGGGCTCAGGCCCCAAAGCCTTTGTGAAACTTTACACCCACTTGAGAAGATGTATCATTTATGATGATAAAAATATGAGGCAACAGGATGGATTCTACTAGTCTCAGAAAATCCAATATGAGCTCCCTGCAGGCATGTAATATAGAATGAAATATGGTACACTATCTCCAGCTATTAGAGAAAATGGAAGGAAAAGGACATCCAAAGCTCTAATCCCAAACAGAATTTACTGCATGACCTTGAGCAAAGTCACTTGACCTGAAGAGCTTTGGGGAACAGCATTGCAGATTAAGTGAAACCCTTGTACTAAGCATCTCTCTCCCCCTCTTTCCCAGACACACTGCCAGCCCTGTTAATATAATTAAAAGTACAGGCACTGCTGAAAACATGATGCTGCCTCAAAGCTTAGCATTCCTGGTTCATATAGAAGTTACATGAAGAGTAACAGAAATAAATTCTAATCCCACTGCAAATCATGATTAGAGTTGGTCTGTACTTTCCACTGAGTAAGGGACAGAATCATAACTCACCAATCCCTTCTCTGCACAAAGTCAAGATGCTTTAATGATTTTAATATTGTAATTCCCTGTTTAGTAAATATGAATCAAGTACTGTAAAGATTTTTAAATTGCTGTCTTAAAACCAATAACTTTTGAAAAATAAAGGCTCCCTGTTCAATATAGTTTTCTTACAGATAAGACACTGCCTGGTGGGTCAGTTCACATAGACAGAAGAACTATCCTTGACCACCTTTGTAGAAAAGAGAGTAATATCAAATTGAGTTTAGGTGGAAAAGACATCACATCAGTGTTTTGGTCATCTCTGTTGCCTGTAATGGCTGGATGGAGTATTTTCTGTGCTGAATATTGATTCTTACCAGTGCAGAAACTGGAAAGAAAATCTGGATTCATCATTATATCTTTAATTTCATTGTCATTGTTCAGAGAAAACAGCCACTGCAATGCCTCACTGCTGTCCAGGTAGTGTTATTTGTTACTAAGGACCAAATGATGAGCCTGTGGGGTGCTCTGGGCTGCCCCCAGCAGAGTGAGCACCACACATGAGACAGACAAGCTCGGGGCTCACCTGGCTCTCTCAAGCATGGGTTACACAGGCCACCTGCACCTCATCCTGTGGTGCGACACAGAGCAAGGAGCAGCCCTATGCATGCACAGCAGGGAAGAGTAAACAGAAACTGCAGCATGGACCAGGCACATGAAAGTAAAGACAAGACCCTCCTCCATCACAGAAATTCCTACAGACCAGGCTTCCCACAGCTTCTACTTTGGTGCTGCTGAGACTGCGGCAGTGGCACAGGGTGAAATGAGATACGGTTTCCGAATCAAAGCTGAGGTCAAGCTGGGTTTGGAGGTCAAATAAAGAATCTGCAACCATGCTTGTTCTCCCCCCTCACTCTTTCAGTTGTTGAAATTCAAACTAGATTATCTCTGCTTATAAAATTTCTGCCATGTTGGTTCACACCCCAGCAAATCCTTTTGCTCTGGAAATCTAACATGGCATCAGAAGAGTCAGTTCAGTCAGACTGAAGCCAGTTTCTCTTCCCAGAATTAAAGAAACAGATACAGGAGCTGAGGCTTTTCTCTGAGAGGGCTTATTTTACAGAAACATTATTTCTCAGCACTTACTTCTCCAAGATATATTATTCAAGATCCTCTGGAGCTGAACAGCATTTATTTCAGGATTCTGTGATATGGAAGAGAATTTTAATATTTTTTTTTCAAAGTATTAAATCACTTTTTTCCCCTCTTTTGTTTTCCCAGCATGTCCCATCTTCATTCTCTGCTTTTCTGGCCCTACTCCAGCCACTGTGAAAATCGATAGAAGAGACTCCCTTTGAATATGACAAGATTCTGAGCCTGCAAGAGCTGCAGTGTGCTCTGGGCTAAGTTCTCAGGGCTCCACACAGATCAATGCAGTAGTGCAGATTTCCACTGAGTGAGGATGCAGACCGTTAACCTTTCAGCCCTGGTGCCATCTGTCCCATCAAGCACACTGTCAAGAGACCTGCTTCAAATATTTCCCTTTTATCATTTACAAACAGGAAAAA
>VZRQ01007680.1:723932-797028 GCA_013397975.1 Machaerirhynchus nigripectus | reverse complement strand
AAAAAAAAAAAAAAGGAAACTTTGGAATACTTCTCCCTAAACTTTTCAAAGCAGAGACTCCCCCTCCCCCTTGTCACACTTAAGTTTACAGATCTTTTAGAAGCTGCGAGAATCGCTTGTTTGGAGGATTTTTTTAAATGTCACTCTTCAAAAATAAAAGCCTGCTTTCAGATCATTGAGACGTGCCAGGGTAAAGCCTTCAGAAATGGCAGTACTGCCTCTGCCTCTGTGTGTACTTGGACATCTTGACAGCAAAGGACCAGCACCTCACAGTATGTGGCAATTTCTAGCACATCAAAGCCATACTCTTCTCAAAACCAAAATCTTAAACAAGGGGCAAAAAGTGAAGGCATTCCTTGTTTTTAGTAACAAGGAATATTCCTTCCTTCCTTCAAAATATTCCTAATAAAAGTGAAAATTTGTTTTTGTGAAATTGTGTTTGCCAAATACAGGGTATGATGCTAAATAAACGTAGTGACCTTCTCTGAAAGGTGAAACACTTGCATCCCTCACCATAGCTAATGGGATCCCTGATGGTCAGCTCCATCCCAAATCAGGCCAGAGAGATCACTAAAAAGAATCTTTCACAGTAAGGATCACATTTCACTAGGAAAATTAGGGGGGAAAGGAGATGATGGGACACCCAGTATCTATTTCACCTCTCAAAGCAGGTTAGTTGCCATCAGACTGTGATGAAGTACATATGAGACAAGGTTCAATATTTCAGGGGTGTTCTCTAATAGGTAACTTCCCCCAATGAATGTAAGAAACCCTAAAGTGTAGGATGGATCCACACAGCCCATCACTTTGTCCCCAATACATGCAATAGGATTTAATGTTTAGGGAGAGCACATGAGCCTGGTCAGCTTCTGCAGTCCATTCTGCTGTTTCCCTGTTGGAAAACTGATCTTAGAGGGAACATCCCTGCCCAGTCCTTCAGTATTCGTTTATGGACTTTCTGCCCATCAGTTTGATAATACCTTTTGAGCCTCTTGCTACTGTCACATCCACATTAAGTTCCACGCATTGACACCCTGGTTCACAGAGAAGTGAACATTCTCACCCTGGTGTGCAGAGAAGTGTGCCTGTCTCAATGCTGTCGTATTGCTAAGCTTCACAGCCCAATTTGCTGCATGGAGTCACCACTGTACAGAGTCCAACCTCCTCTCCATAGCCCCTCTCTGTTCTCCACACTTCCACAGACCTCCCTTGAACATCCACATGCTTTTACTTTCACAGAGCTACATAATAGCTCTTGGAGGAGTTTACTCATGCAAGCACTTACCTGTTCAAAATGCTTTGTGAAGAAATCCTCCCAAATCTTGCCTTCATACCTATCAACAATTTCCTTTAAGGTATTAAAAAAAAATCATTAGAAATCATTTACTTGCAGGAGAAAAATATTGTCAACCAAGTTATTAAAGATGCTTTCCCAGAATTACATTCCATTCCCTGCCCCTTCCACCTTCTCTCCACCACTGCAATCAGCGTTACATCACTAGCACAGCCCACTGCTAAGATACCTACCCACGTCAGAGACGTGCTATTTCTTGGAGAGAAATACTCAGGTAACATTTAGTGGGGAGAAACATTCCCCTCACCCCACCTCAAGCTGTGCAAAGCATGGGGCTCGCTCTGTGCCAAGAAAAGAGAAGGGTCTCTCTCCTCCTTTATACAGCCCAACAGAGGAGATGAAAGCAGGAAAGGCCCTGTTAATGCCAGAGGAACAAACTGTACTATAAATGCCCTGGCACAAGCTGCAGATGTGCATGCACTGCCATTGAGTCCAGGTATTTTGAAAATAACCTTTAAGCCATTGCATGGGAATAGTACTGCTAAGGTCCCATAATGTCTTCAAAACTTTCAAGGCTAGAAAGGGACGGGGAGAAGTGCAAGAATGGACCATGAGTCTCCAAAAAGCCGTGAACAGGAAAGACTGCAGAGCAAGTAAGATGGTGTCACTAAAAGATCTTTGCAAAAAGGCAACTAAGCTGTCTAAAGTTTTGCCTGTCCCCCACATTTGACTGCATCTGTCCCCTTGGTCCAAAGGACTCTGTCTGTAAACCCAAGCTGTGCTTTCAAAAGTGCTGCAACACAAGCACTGACATTCTCACTCAGCCTCTCCTCTAGGGCAGACCAACAGTAAAAACCCAGCATTGAGAGGTGTAGATTGAACCACAGAGCTCCCACTCCCATCATACCCACTTACCTTAGAGAGGGTGAAGCTTGTGTTCCCGCCCATTTCCCTGGAGATGTAAAAACCAGACACATTAAGGAGAGATCTCAGAGTTGTGTGTTTGTCTCGCCACAGGTGGCATCCCCCTTGCCCAGATGGGACCCCAACCTGCTCTTGAGGTGTGTTTTATTCTCTGCAGTAAGGGAAGGCCTCATGTCCATACAGCATCCCAAAAGGTGCTGGCATTTGAAGTATCCAAAGCACCATTTCTGTAAAAGCAAATGTCCCAGCTTTTCCAGCAGGGACTCCTGGCAAACTAACCGAGCTAAAAAGGTAAAAAGCTCTTATCACTCTCAGTCTCAAACATGAGCATGCTGCAAGGGTTGTGTGGGCCTAGCCCACCAGCCTTTTTTGAAAGGATAAGGCCAAAACCAGTGCTTCCAACCACTAGGACTCTTAAGGCAGGAGAAACCCACAGCCAGCCTCTCCAAAAGAGCTGGTGCTTTTTGCAGAGTAAAGGCTTTACACTGTCCCCTTTAGACTAGAAAGACCAGACTTTCCCAGGGAATGAGGTGCTGGCAGAGGGGCATCAGCATCTCACCGAAGAATGTGCTTCCTGGAGAAGACCCGCAGGATGAACTCAGACTCTTGCTGAGGCTCCAGGGTGCATGGGACAATCACGTAGACACAAGGCTCCAGATGGAAGTCGTGAGTCACTTCCCGCTCATCGAGGAAAACCTGGTGCTTGTTCACAGGCTGATGCCGGGTGAAGAAACCTGGGGGCAGCTTTCTGTTGCTCTCTTGGTGCTGTTCAGAGAAGAAAGATAAGAGAAATATGTTTTGCCCCAGCTGAACATGTAGACAACAGGCATGTGGAGGATTCACGGGCACAGCCTGCCTTCACATCTCAGCCTGTTTTACAGCACAAGCAGGTACCAGAGCCCAAAGGACTGTCTCCTCCCAGGACATGGTGGTTTTCACTGTGCAGCACCCTTGCCCAATACTAATATGACAAAAGACTGGGCTTCCTGCAACTTACAAAAAAAGTAACTCTATTTGTGAGGAACAGAAGCAGGGACTGGGGAGGAGAAGCCATTCCTGTCAAAGAGGCTAATGCAAAATTCTTTGCCATCTTGGCCAAAATGACTGCAGGCAGGAACTAGGGATCTGGTAGCAGAGGATTTTTCAGAACACCTGTGATCTGAGCACACTGCACGAGCAACCTAAGCCCTAGCCCTGACTTCATGCAAGTGTCCTTCATCTGTCTGGCACGCTTTGCCCTGCAGGCCCTTTTCTGCCACAGGATGATGGATAAAGTGTTGATACAGGCAAAATGGAACTAATTTTAATGCCACTGAATGCCCAGTACACAAGCCCAATAAATAATCCTGCTAGCTAAAACTACTGTCACCTTCTGATCTTGGCTGTTCCTCAAAACATTCAGCCATTTTACTCTGCAGCCTCATGGGGAGATGCTATGCCTCTTCCTTTGCCAGTATTTTTCTTACTAATAGAGCAATCTTTCTTATGAAAGGTTCAGGGTTACTCCTCCTGATGCCCCTTATGTTAAATTCAAAGTTTTTATATTCCAGTCAATACTCTGTTGACAGCAGTTCCAATACTTTAGATGCTCTAGGCTTGCCATCTCTCCATATTGATCTTGGCAACCACTACAAACCTGAAATTAAAGTCCTGACTGCCACCATTCCCACTCAGGTGTGGCAGAGCACTGTGCTAGGGCCACACTCAGACCCCCTCTCCCAGAAAGTTTACCTTGAAGGTTACCCTGATGGTGCCCAAGACATTTAAGTCAGGAAGGAGTGGCATCTTACCTTACGGTTACCGTGCTGGGAATACAGTAACTAGGAACACAATTGTGCTGCCCTAACCATAGACCCAAACTAGTTCTTTGCCAGCCAAGTTCTCATTTCAGAGGTGTACTCTCATTTGAGCAGTAACACAGTGGAAAGTATGCCCTTTAAAGACAAAATGAGCTAAATCTTTCCCTGTTTTAAATAGCCCTCTGAGGTCAGGGCCAAAATTGGGACTTACATCAGGATTTAACTTCCAGGCCCCTTTCTCAGGTCCAAAAGGCTCTTGGATAAAGAAAATGCTAGAAATACAGCTGTCCTGAGGAAGCTGAAAACACCTGTAGCATCAGCTCCAGAGCATTCCCAGCCAGCCAGGAACCTGAGCTCCGTAGGAGCTGACTTGCCTGGGGCACAGGCTCTTTTCGCACCTCATGCCAAGACCAGAAGGCAGCAGAAAGGCAGCTCTGACTCCCACAACACAGCCAAGAATTGGGGCACCATCCCACAACTGCAGCAGGGATGACGTGCTCATCAGGTAAAGGCTGATGCCACTTCTAATACTTTTGAACACCCAGTACAGAAGCTGAACTAATGCCCTCTTTTAAAGCCACCGAACCCTCCTGATATGGATGCTTTTCAGGAGTCAGAGCATGGTGCTGCATTAGTAGTGCCTTGCTGTGGTGCCTCACTGAATTCAAACACTGTCACTCGCTGTCAGCCAAGGAACAAAGGCAAACACACCACATTCAGCGTTGTTTTAACAGCTGTACCAGCCCAGGTCCCCCAGACAACAGCCAGCAGTGGTGACAAGGGACTCACCTGTAGGCCCACCTGCAGGAAGAAAACAAACAGAGCATCTGTTAGTCAGGACCTCTGTGTCTCACAAAACACAGCCTAGTCATTCCTGAGAAGCAGAGCAGCTACACAGATCTGTATAGGGTCTCTGCCTTCAGATACTTCAGTCCCTCTGCCCAAAAACCCTTCCCCACAGTCACCTCTCCATAACTATGCAAGCTCACAGCAGCAACAAGACCTGTGGCTCTGTTCGAGGGAGGAGAGTGGCTCTCAAGGCACTTGGATAAGCAGAAAATTAAAGGGAGGAAACTCACTCCTAGTGATATCCACTTACCTCTGGATACACAGGGAGCTAGCAGTATGCACACACAGGCAGCTGCCACATCATACTAGGAACGCTTCTCAGGCACAGTTTGGAAATAACCCGAGGGCACAGCTCTTCCTGCCCCAAAGTAAGGGAACTCCTAGCACCCTTTTCTAGGTATTGCACAAACCCTCAGAGGCAGCAAAATAAAGCCCAATGTGCTTTGAAGAAAAAGGCACTTCTCACTGCTCTGCAGGGTGACACACAGCATACTGGAGAGGCAGCAAGGGGGCACAGAGCCCGAGGGAGCCTAGCCCTGATGTGTGAGGAGACCAGCCACAAGCAGGAGGAAAGAACACAGATAACCCAGACACAAAACTCTCAGCCTGCAGACCACTACAGTCTACAGGGGCTGGAAGTTCTATTTGGTGAGAGCAAGAAAAGCAAAGCAATTCTTCACACCTTGTAGAGTGAAAATCCAATGAAAAGGTGAGGAGCCCGGTTACGGTGTTTGCTACTGTGTTTCTGCATGAGGGATATAACCACATTGCACGAACTTGGGCTTTTCCTACTGTCTTCAGCTGGTAACACATTCAGCCAATACTGAGGGTTCATCCAAAAGTTGCCTAAATAAAACAAGAAAAACGTTTTGACGTCATTTCCCACCACAAAATTGATTGCCAGCTTCCCACGTGATGCCTGGCATTGGACTGAATAGGTCACAGGTTGTCTGGATCTCCAGGCCCCACAGGAATTTGATTTTAGGGTGCAGTTTACAAGTTTAGCAGTGCAACTGCTAAGACGGATAGAAAGACCCAGGAACAAGGAATTATATTTCTGCTTATATGCAACTAAGAGCTTATTTCGTTTATAAATGTATCACTATCCCTCTCTCACCTCTGGTGTATGGGCTAGCTGAATTTAGACTCCACCTGCTCTGCTTCCAGAAGAGCTGAGCCTCTGACTATTTTATTCACTTTACTTAAGACACACTCCCTGGAGGTGCTGAGGATGCAAATTTTAACAGACAAGTTTAATGTCCTAGAGCAGATCAGTGCTGGCAATTGATCCTGGGATCCTAAAGCTTATTTCATGCTATAATCAGCCCACTGCCCTATGTTTGCAAGCAGTGCATCTTCTGTGATAGCAGAAGCCCGTCAAAGTCCTTCAGCTGCTTATTTCTGATGTTTATGTGGCGGCTTAGACAGGAAGCGCATGTTTGTGTTATCAATTTTATGTTAAGAGGTTATAAGGAGCTGGTAACTGAGTCAGCAGAGCATCCAAAAGTCAGAGTCATCCAAAAGAGCAGCCCTTACCATTACAGAATCCCAGACTTCCTCCTGCTGTACTTCCTTTAACCCATCTCCCACTCTTCAAGGAGTACATCCACTTTTTCCCATCTTCCTGGCTCATCAGGTCTGGAGTTAATTTACAGATCACCAGATCTACAAAATGAATCTTAAAATCTCGCAGAGACATCCTGGGAAAAGAGTGCCAAGAGACATCTTGTCAGCAGTTTAGTTTAGTCCATATGGCTCATAAAATGAAAAGAAAAGCGAGCGGGGAACTTCGAAGCCGCACCATTCTGTGTTACATATGGTAATGCTCATATTTTATTAGGCAGTAAAGAAGAGAGCGTCTGCTTCAACAGCAGCATCTAGGAGTAGCAAATGCACGACTAAAACTTCAGCAAAGGATAGCAGAAGAGAGAATAAAATAATCTTCCCAGCAAAGGGAATGCAGTGACTACAGGGGCGGCAACATTGCCACCTCGTGGCAAAAGCTGTGAACAAACAGGCAAGCAAGAGCTTCCCGAAGCTATGTTAAAAAAAAAAATAAATAAATAAAAGGCAGGACAAAAGCTCCTGGGGTTGCCCTTTATCTCCAGCAGCCCCAGGAGACCTGGTAGTGTCCTGCTTCTCCCTCACTCCTGCCCTGAAGAACATTGCATCCCATGTCAGCACAGCCACTGCTCCTCACAGCATCAAGCTGAGAGGAGCATGGGCAGCTATAAAACGTATCACCTGTGCCTTGGCCTTAGGGGCAATGTGCTGCTTCAGCTCCAGGTGCAGCCCCAGTGCTTCTGGTGGGGAGGGGAGAAGCAAGACTGTGCCATTACCAGAATTCTCCATCCTCCTTCTTTTTCCTCAGCAAAATCTTCTCCTTTGGGCTCAGCAGCTCCCACTTGTAAGAGCTAAGGGGAAAAACATGAGGTGACTAACCAAATGTGGCCACAAATTCAAGACAGAGGACATAGCCTTCCTTAT
Organism: Machaerirhynchus nigripectus; assembly: GCA_013397975.1. Taxonomy (NCBI): domain Eukaryota; kingdom Metazoa; phylum Chordata; class Aves; order Passeriformes; family Dicruridae; genus Machaerirhynchus; species Machaerirhynchus nigripectus. The sequence continues at coordinate 789,675 of VZRQ01007680.1, read as the reverse complement.
AAAAAGAGGCCAAATCCCTGTTTCTACGTATCTCCATGCTTATCCCCTGCTATGCCTTCAGCCACACAAGACTCTCCACAACCACCCTGGGTCCCATGAGATGTAGCTACATGGCTCCAGTTTTCTCCAGCAGAAGCCAGAAATGTTCCATTTCCATCAGCCAGTGCCTTCACTTGAACACGCAGCTTCCAAGTACTTAAAATATAAAAATCTAGACCTGCTTTGTTGGTTAATTTTCTGTCAAAGGAGACATAATAGGAAGAGTGTTTGGCTTAATGAATGAATGACTAGGACAGCACAAGAGGCAGCTGGGAGTCGTTTCAAAGGCAGGCCTGCAGTATGTTGCTCATTATGCTCTTCAACAGAACAGCTGGTGTGTTGTCATTATGTGACAGACACGCATCAGAGAAGTTACTGCTCTGCAGACAAGGTGAAAGCCATTCACATTCCCAATGACCTCAGTACTCTTCCCTCCTTTCTATGCCCTGAGCCTCAGCAAACAGCCTGTGCAGGGAATGACGTGAAGCTTGGAAGGAAGAAACATGCTCCACTTCAAAGAGGAACAGGACACAACTTTACAGTTGCCCATCATCTAGAATGCAAACCACTGTCTTTCATGGGTCCCAGTTGAAAAAAAAAAAAAAAATCTGGTAGATGCAAACATAGGCCCCATTTACCTCACTAGATGCTTCTCTGATCTCATATCCAACCATATTTACCCAAGCAGCCAGGACAGAGAACTCCTTCACATCTACCCAATTCCAACACCTTGCAGCCTGTGGAAGACTGTTCTTGAGCCCTCCTGTGATAAATGACTGTGTCCTGAAACATGTTTTTTTTAGAGCCTCCTGCACAGCTACCTGTCTCTTTGCACACTCTCCAGATCACAGCAACATGGCCAGTGTCTTGTGTTCATGTTACATTTCCTCTGGCATTTAGTGAAAGGAAAAGCAGAACTGATCTTGTTGAGGCTGCATGTGTGAAGTGAGCCCAGCTACAGAACCACTGTCTGTTGGAGACATGTAAGTCCACGGAGTCATTGCTTTGACACCTGTNTGTGAAGTGAGCCCAGCTACAGAAGCACTGTCTGTTGGAGACATTGCTTTGACATCAGAAGGTCTGTGCAAGCAACTGTTACCTTACTGCTGCCCTCAACATTAATTCACGCCTGAAGATGGCAGCATCTTTCCTCCAAGAAACCTTTCCTCCACTCAGTGTCACACCTTTCCTTTTTTAAACTCACCTGTCACTCCAGTCTCCTTTCCACTCAATTTTTCCCCATGGATTTCGCAGTCTCACTAGGTTTTCTGGCCCATATTGACAGGTCACCTGCAGAAACCAGTAACACTGTGCTTACCAAGGTCTCAGCAGTTCTCATCTGGTTTTTATCACGTCAGATATTAACAACAATTTTGTTTGTTCTCATAGATGCCAGCAAGTATGATGATGAAAATCTTTGAACATGCAACTCTGAATGCCAGCAACAAAGAGATTAAGATGCCTCATGTTACATCCTAAACTGAAACCAGAGGCATGACAGATTCTTAATCTAAAGGCTTGACCGTAAATTCCTCTTCCTTTCCAACATCTGCACATTTTCTACTTGTGTGAAAGCCAAGTCCTACCCCAGTGCAAAGGCACAGCACAATGCAGCCCCCATGGGTAACCACACAGATTAATGCCTCCTGAACTGGGATGCCATGGTGGGAGGAGAGGGAGCCAGGCCAACTAGGGGCTTTGTTGGCAGCACACAGCAGAACAGCTGACTTCGCACTGTTTCCACATGCTTGGTCAGTCTCTTAATGCTGCCTGGCTCCTCATCTCAATCAGAGGAGCCAGACTGACAGACATGTTGTTGAAAAACTCCATACCTAAAGCCCTCCTGCTCCTCCTGTGGGAGACACAGATGTGCCTCATCCAGCTCATCTCTTCTGCCCTTCCTTGTATCTCTTGCTAGAGGTACCAAACATGCTTTCACCAACATGCCCAAAGCCCCACACAGTCCTTTGCAATCCTTGTCAACCTCCTCTTGAGGCTGGACAAGACAGTCATCCACCAATTCAGGAGGAAGAAGCTCCTACCCTTTGGGTCCTATTACTTCACATCCTTTATCTCTAGACAAACATCCTAAGGGGGCTCCCAGCAATACTTCTGTAGATTAGCGGGGTCTCCCTGAACTGTCTGCACAGGAGCACAGTTCAGTTCCCTTACTCCACCCCTGACTCACATTTCTATCTCAAGTTTTTTGTATTTTGGCCTTTACATCCTTACCTCTCTACAGCCTCTCCACTGGCTTCAGTGGAAGGCTTTTTACCCCAAGTAGAAAGCACGTCCCCAAGTTTCAGCACATCCTCCCAGCAACCCCAAAGGCCAGTCCTTTCATTCTTAACAGCTAGGATGCATTTCTAGGTGATGGTCTCAGCAGAGCCCTATGAATCATCCCACCCTTAGAGATACACTGATCCATAACCATTGTCTTTTACATCAAGGCCTCCAAATTAAGATTCACACACTTAGAAAGCAAATCTTAACAAAACATACAGTCTCTTTTAGCCTTAGACTAAGAAAAGAGCGTTGGGGAGGAGATATTCTATTTGCTCTGATCAATGGTTGAACATATGACTGCAAAAAAAAATTGCTGATATCCTAATTAACCTGGACCCAGGACATTTGGGCTGGTCTTACCTTTCTAATACCAGTCACTGTGTAGGCATGGCCAGCAACAAGCCCATTCTTCAGGACCTTTGTTGTCTGTATACAAGAAAGAGAAACAGAAGGAAAATAAACCTTTTATTCTATCCGTACTCATATAGGAGATTCATACTAATACCAGAGACCTGTACTTGTGTAAGCAATGACTTTCAAAGCAAATGGAGAACTGAAAATTAAATAAATAAATAAATAAATGGAAGCTCCTAAGAGCAGATTTTGCAGCATGCTTCAAATTGGAAGACTGATTGTGAAGGTCCCTTCCTCAATTGTGGATCTCTGGCTAGAGACCATCTCACTTTCAGGAAGCCTAGGAGGTTAGGTTTTGATTTTCAGAAAAGCAGTTTCCCAGCAGCTGAGGTGGCAGCATAAAGCTTGAAAGCCAAGATTTTAATTCACGTTCTGAATTACACACCTCTCTACCTTAGCTGTAATTTTATTCTATGTGTGTCTGTACCTCACTGCACCATCTGTAAAAATGGAAAATTTATTTAACAAAAATGGGAAAATGCAGTAGGTCCCTATTTAATAGAATTTATTTTAAATAAATAAATAAACCAGTTCCTAAACATAACAACAGGGAGCTGAGAGCATCAGGGAATCAATCCATGAGCAAAGTTTAACATGAGGAATGTGACTTCTACAGAAAGCCACGTGTAGCAGCTTTGATACTTTTTGAGTCACAATGACCAGCTGAGCAGAGGGAAACAGGTCTGGAAAGGCCTTTAGCTGTAAAGCCATCTGATGTGACTCCAAGCCTCACCCCTAAGTGTGTCTGACAGCCCATGAGAGATCTGCTGTAGGTGGCTCTTGTCAGGATATCCCACAGATGAGGAGGAGCTTCTGCAAGCTGGATCCTTGTATTGACACCCCCTGTAAAATCCACCAAGGCTTCTGAAACTTGCCCAATCTGCAGATCTTCATAGGAGCCATAGAGCCTGGCAAAAAAAGACATCAATAGATTCTCTGGGTTATACTCACAGATGACAGGTTGAGAACAGCTTGCCAATGAAAACATTTAAAAAAGTGTGCAAAAAGCAAAAGGAAGGCTGTAACTTATGTTTAATTTTAGGGGAATTTTTGGCATTTGGGAAGAGGGAAGTCTACAAAATTGCCTCCAAGATTGGCCATAATCTGAAAGGAACTCTTCACTCGCTGTCATCCCTGACTGCACTGTAATAAGAACATGCCTATCAAGACTCTTTGATAACTCTGCCTTGGAGAATGTTCCCTGAATTTATCACCAGGCACTGTGTTGTATCTAAGATATAGTGCCTTGAGAGACACACTGTCTTGAGAGCACAGTCTCCAATCTGATTTTCTTTATCACTGCAGTGCAACTTGGTCCAGTCTTTTCATTCTAACACCAACACCAAACAAAAATAACTGAACATTCTCACCTTTGTGTGCTCTTTCTCTCAGTGTTAACTAGAGTATTTTTCCCTGCTCTGCAGAGATTATTTCAGCCAAATATTAACAAACTCCATCAGTGAGGCCTCGTTGCTTTCTTCTTTGTGCTGATACTACCACTAGATTTAGCACTGTAGACAAAACACCCTGGAGAGAAGCCACTGCTCTCACCGTGCCATGTGACCTGTGACATGCCTCAGCTTTGGGGACCCGAGAGCAAAAACATCTGCCAAAACAAAGTGCAATGCTTCAGCAGACCTCCAAAATGAAAATCCTTGGAGGCTTCTCCCACTGATAATACATTAAAGGAGGCTTTTGGAAATCATTCACATTTGAAAAGCTCTATCTGTGGTGTTCCACTCCTCTGTGGTATTTACAAGGGAGGCATCAGCCTAAGCCAATACACTGTAAACAGTGATAACACTCAGAGGACAACCTCCCACAATAGGGCTGTTTTCACACCTAAACCCTTGGATTTAAACTCAAGGGCCTGGATTGATAACAGCTACTGCAATGGCAGCTTTTAGTGTGTAATAATAGAAAGATGAGAGCCATCTACTACACTCCAAATGTAGCAAGGCCGAGGAGATGCATTTGTAAACAAGAACAAACTGCATAGGCACCAACCAACATATTTTAGAGAGACTATTTGCATAACTTGGGATGAGTCACTTACTTAGCATATGCCTTCTCCAGAAGGGCTCCCCAAAACACGTTCTTATAGACTGAAGAAACAAAGAGCAGCTCCCCCGCCTCATTCACCGGCAAGCGATCATCAACCACCACGTCAACCCATCCCCCGAAGTGCCAGAACTGTCAGGGGAAGGAATGAGCTGATGTTTCCCTTGGAAGGGACATCCCCTTGAAACAAGAGGAAAGGCAAGACAGCCTAGCTGTGGGCACAGAACAAGCTGCTATGGGTCAGTGGGATGTGCTGACTCACCCACAGAGCCAGTTCCTCAGCCCCACCCAGCCAGAGAAAAAAACAAAGCACGTATCAGGTGTAAAAGGAGTAAGCAGGAAAATTAGCCATAGGTGGACTTCTGGGGAAGGAATTCCTAACTGCAGGGTAGCAGAGTTGTACCAAGAAGTGGGCAAAGGGGTAGAAGATTGGAGCTGATGTGCTCAGGTCCTGCTGACTGTTGCCACTCTTGAAAAAGAGTTTTGTCTGTCTTAAAAGTATGGGTAGGAGACAGCTGGAGAGAGCAGCCAAGCAGAGGTGTTTCCTCAGAGTGGCTTGCAGTTGATTCACTGCCTGCAACACTTTGTGGGAGGGGTGATGGGCTCCTCTCCAGACTGGGATACCCTCTGGCCACTTGCCCCTGGCCAGAGGGAACCACGTACAAATTATCTACGGGTGTGACACAAAACATAGCAGAAGGATATCTGAGGATCTCCTGCAATCTGAGGGAGCAGCTGTACCCGGAAGTGGAAAATGCCCGCATATTTCCTCTCAAAGCTCTGGTTTTGTGGCACGACTGCAGCCAAGATGTCCTGGTGGAACGTCAGGGCTTCCAGGGCCGCCAGGAACCAGCAGTTCTCTGCGCCAAGACAAACGGACACATGCAGTTGGCTGAAAAGCGAGAGCTCTCAGCCAAGTTCAGCAGCACCACCAAGATCCCAGCAGAAGAGCTGTTGTGCTCATGTCTTTACAATTATAACAAATCATACACACAAAATTAGATGATCCAGACATGTGCTTTACTTATCCAAACCATGATTGGTTTATAATTGTTCTCTTATGATCTTTTCATTTGGGTACTGTTTGGTTAAATAAGAAATTTAGCAAGCAATAACTGTCAATGGAAACATTCTGGGTTTTACCGACATTGTGTGGGGTTTTTCTGTTCTCTAAAAAGGCACACTATTAAAAAAAACTTTTCCATTTTTCTTTGAAAACATTAGCTTTTCAGAATAGAAAATAATTTCTAGTGGATCTCACATACAAGACTGTACTTGGCAAACTTTGGTTTTAAGGACATAAAGTGCTTAACTAATCTAGTCCCACCTCTACCTGCTTTGCAGATGGCAACACAGTCTTTTATTTTGGGCAACACAGGCATAAAATTATTTTTCTAACTGCAAGGCTGAGAAGAGAACACATTCACACTGAGCTTCAGGTACAAATATAGAGGAAGTCCTTCTGTGGTCTCTGTTCAATTGTCAAGCAGCAACACCACAGACCAGTAACAGCACAGGATCACTTCCTATTAGCAAGGGCAAAAACAACACAACACAAACAAGTGGTGATTTCAGCTTGTGGAGACACCTCTCATGCCTCAAATCCCACCTCGAAGCTTGCCAGCTTATTTACTGAGCCTATGCCAGTAAATGACTGCTTCATCTACACCATGCCAAGTGGAGAGAGGAGACGGACACCTTCCATTTCCATGCCAAGTTTTATACATTCAAACTTCCATGCAAAATGTTGTCTTGTGTAAGAATACTTAGATATTTATACAAAGGAGTTTCCTTACCCACCAATCCTTGGCAGAGATCAAGCTGCTTTCTGTTTGCAGTATAAAATACAGGACTTTTGTGCAAAGCCTGGGAAGCACAAAACAAAAACCAAAAGAAAAAAAAAAAAAGGAAGGAGAGAGTTAAGCCAGTAACATGAGCTGATTCAGCTTGAAAGTCAAAGCTTTTAAAATAGTGAGAGTCCCTTTGTCCCAGCAGACATTGTTCTGGCTCAGGTATAATTCTAGTCTTGTGTGCTCTGGCTAACCTGACACCAGCCTGGGCACACATTTGTGCTTGGTCTACACTGAATTTGGTCTCTAGCCTAAGTCCCTGGTGCTCAGATGCATCATCATGGCTTTCCATGGACACCATGCTGAGAAGCCAGCCCTTCAAACCTCCCAGTCCCGTTCCTCCGCACAAGTGTCAACCAAAAGAGGTTATGAGGGCAGAGCATAACTGTTCAAACTTTCACCCAACCTGACTGGCATCTGCACAGTTTGACTGACAATTGAGCTACAGACTGATGGCTGCTACAGAATTCCTGTTGCTGTGACAAGACTAGGTCTGTGAATAATTGTACAGAGAGAAATAATGATGAGATTTTTTTCCCTTCACAAGTGCCTCTGGGGTTAAATTAATAACCTAAGTGTCAAAATTACATTTCACTCAAATGACCCAGAAATTGCTCAAGCTAAGTTTCACACTGTTGGCTTCCCCTGCAGGCAGTAGCAAAGAAACAGCAAACCCTGAGAAGGCAGTCACAGTAATCAGACACCAAGGCCTGCCTTTGGTGAGTTTGGGTGTTCAGTTTGCAGGCCATCAGTCATAGATGCAGCAAGCTACAAGCCTGCAGGGTGAATGACAGAATCTCAGCCTCTCCTCTGCAGCACAGGGACTGAAGGATGCACAGTATCCATTCTCAGAGAGTCTTTGCTCAGAGAGTTTGGCATCCAGAGCAAACAGCAGCCTTATTCACAAGGCAGTTTTAGAATCACAGAATCACAGAATATGCTGAATTGGAAGGGAACCATCAGGATCATCAAGTCCAACTCCTGGACCTATGCAGAACACCCCAAAGATCACAGCAGAGCAACAGAACAGTGGACTGAGAAACAGAGTCCATTCCAATGGACTTGAGAGGTAGAGAGACACTTGAAGGGCTTTGTAGAGGCCAGGACTTGTGTTGGCCTTTTTTTTTCCCAGAAAACCGATCCTTCTGAGAAATTGTTTAAATCTCACAAAACAGCTAGAAAATAACTTAGCTGGGAGATGCTATCTGCTATTACCTGGCAGAATTCCCTACAGACAAGGGAATTCTGAAATTCTCACATAATTCTACACACTGGTTTCAGGAGGATCTGTTTGTCAATACTCTGCTCAGTGGCTCAGTAAGAGCAGAACTGGCATTGCCAGTAACAAGACTTATCTAAATGTGCCAGGCCCCTGTCCTGGCCTCCCAGACTTGTTATCTCCCCATTTGTTATGAGAATGTGCTCTGTGACCAGCCCTTGCAACCGGGTGTCTCTTGTTGTGATGTTCAGTTTAAGCCTGGAATACCAGAAAAGGCCTTGGAAATGTGAGCACAAGTAGAAAACAAAGGCCCCAAAACTAAAACCAACTCACAGACTGATGCTCAATCACTGGCTGTGATAGAAGCTCAGCCTTGAGAGCTGGGAAAAGAATACCCCAAGTACAATAGACTAAACAGTTAAGCAGGGGAAAAAAAAAACAGTCCAGCAAGAGGATAAGGCACCTTTCCTGTCTGGGAAAGTAGCAGCCTCCAGCATCACAACAGTATGTGGTCCACGGGAGAGAGGGGTCATGGCTAAGAACTGTCTAGAAACTCAGAAATCTTCTTAAAGGTCATGATCTTGAACTCTGGGGAGAAGGATCTCATCTATCACCACAGAATCATGGTGAGATCACTGTAGCTGTGAGCTCCAAGGAAACCAACTCTCCCTGCTCCCTTCGCCTCCTCTCCCTGCCTGCTCCAAGTGGATATAAACTGAACAAGGCTGGTTATGATTTTGGGCAACAAATGCTTCAAAGGCAATTATGAAACTCCATGTACCCCAGCTTCCAAAATGACACCTGATGCAATAAATGTAATCCCTGGAGACATTAAAGTACACCTAAATTAAAGTCTAAGAGTAGTCTGTTCAATGCTAAAACTATTTGCTGGCTATCATCTGTAATCATCCTCTTACACACAGTGCTCAGTGAAAGTCACTTACGTGTGGCCTCTTCCACTGTAAATTTCGGGGTAGTTTCTTTAGCAGTGCTCCTGTTCCAATAGAGCTGATGTGAGCAGGGAATGTGTCGTCTGTGAACAAGCGTTTGTTCTTCAAGCACGACTCCAGCAAAGCCTGGTAGTTCTGCTGGATGGGAGGGGTGTGTTTTTGAAAGATACTCCTGCCTAAAGGCACAGGTGACTTTTTTTTTTTCAAGCACAACAGGAAAGGCATGCTGATGTATCCAATAACACCAGGATAATTTTTTCCACTGAGGATTCTGGAGGGATCTCACATTGCACAGTCCTGCTGGAAACTCTTGGTTTTCTCAGATGAGGCGTGTCTTTTCAGAAGAATTCCTGATAGTTAAAAAAAGTATAAAAAGTAAATTTAATCCGGGCTTTTAAAATTTTCTTCTAGTCAGCAGGGGTGGGTAGGAACAGTGGCATGCCCAGGAGAAGTGGGGGTCCACCCAATTCTAACTGAGCACCTATCACTGAGTTTTCAAGGCTTTAATATCACTGTAGATCTGAGTGAAATCAAAATGAGTGACCCCCACTGACTTTTACCAGAGCTTTGAAGCCATATACATGGCTATTCTATGTCTCTCTCTGGACTGTTTTAGGCTCTCCAGGATATTTTCATAACGTGTTGCAACACGAATGACAGTCTTTATTCAATCACATTCTGGCATGAAGTTATTTCCCCTCCCAAAAAAAAAAAAAAAAAGAAAAGAAAAAGAAAAATTGCAAGATAAACCAAAGGCTAACAGAAAAATGGAATGTATTAGATTTTATAAAGCCACGACTCACACGCCTATGATAGCGATTTTTCCCTTTTTGCCTCATTTTGGAGAATGGTATGATCTTCCCCAAGAGTTCACATTCCATCTTGCTGAACATCACAGATTCACACATGCAATCGCATGCTGAGGTATGTTTTTCCTTGTAACATTCAAGACAGATGTTTCTCATTCCCCCACTAAAAACACCAAAGAGTGATGTCCTAGCCCTTTTTCAATATTAGCAGCTATGTTAAACTTTTGCACCACCCCTTGCTGGGAGAAATCATGACTAAAATCTCAGCAGGCAGATCACTTCCATCAGTGCTAACAAGGTGATCACAATCAGTTAGTACAGTGTGGACTGAAAAAATTAACCAGGATGCAAAGTTTAAAAATTAGTTCACATGCCATAATGATACAGTATTTGGAAGGCTCTCCCACAGAGGAGGCTCTCTGAGACTCAAAATCCCTGCCCCAGGCACCCAAGGATGCTGGTCTCAGTTAGGCACCAGTTGATTGTTACTCCCATCGAAGCTGAAGGTCACCAGCAGTCCCTGTGAGAAAACAAACAACCACAGATTATACTGTACAACCACACAGAGCCCTCATTTGTTATAAACCCACTCTACAAGTGATCCACCAAGCTTGACCCTCAAGGGCAACCAAGAGAAAATCTTCAAAAGATAACCCTGGAAATGAAAATTCAATTTTCTATCGTAGAGTAGACACTTCAGAGATGAAAAAGAATTTAAGTGCCTAACAACTTGCTTACTTTTTCTCCACATGAAAAATGCTGTCTCTCCCTCCAAACCTTCCCTTTGTACAGCCGTTGGCCTTCACGGCTGCAACAACATGAGCAACAGACAGAGACAGATTTAAGAGAAAAACAAAGGAAGAAAACAGCCTGGAGACCAGCTGCGCTTTATATAGGCAGACAAAACATGTATGAAGAAGAATTTCTCATTTTGCTGCTCCCCAGGAAAAGAAGTGGAGAGCAACCGGCACACTTTGAGCTACACTGAAGAACAAATATTTGAGACTTGGTTTTTGGGTGTGCAGAGTATTCACAGTGCCTGATAAAATTATTTTAACTTTTCACCAGTTCTCTTCACTCTGACATTTATTTGAAAAAGAACTGAACTTTATATACAGGTCCTTAAATCCAAAGGTAGTAAGAAAAAAACAATGCTTTCAAAAATGAAGTTTGAAATCACCTGAATACAGAGCCTTATTTTCAAAAAGTTCAGCCAGCACCCCTGACTCTAACAGTGTGTGTTGAGTCAATGATGCTACTTTGTATGTTTTGAAAACCTCCCAGCTGAACCTGCCTGTGTGTTGTTCTAAACTTTTTTCCAAATCACCTGGAAATCTTCGAACAAAAGATGCAGCGAAGCATCTTATGTGTCATGAACAGTCACTTCTCAGACAACAAGTGTTCCACCTTGTGTTTAACCTTCTGCCTGCAGTCTGGCCACAGCCCTGTGCAGGCATCAGATACAGCTGTATATGACCAGCCAAGGTATTCCCAGAAATCACCTGTACTCCACTCAGCAGTGGTACTGAGCCAGACTGAATCAGTCCTCCACCACATGTGGAACAGAGTGTGTGCACATCTCTTCCAGCAATTAAAATTTCTAAGGGAAAGCAGCCAAGTGTAGCAGACAGAGGTTAAAAGCTTTAGAGGGAAGCCAGTAGGTTAAATGGATTTGATTCTCTATTCTTTGCACATTCCCCTAGTTAGCATGTTTACCATCTGATCTAAGTCCTTCCACTGCATTAGCATCCTATGATCTCCCCTGAGCTTTCTCAACATCTTAAATGCCTCATCTCCAAGTCTTGAAATGAGAAGCTGAAGAATCCATGGAAATCCTTCACTTTTTGTAGAAGTAACTGGACCATGAATTAATTCTCTGAGAGCCTCTTACTCACTCTAGGAGAGGATTTACCTCAGGCAACACTTGGACAGTGGGCAATTTGAGGGCTAAACCTGGGGATGACAGAGCTCAGCCCAGCTCTTCTGATTTAACAAAGACAATCCACATCTGGGCTGAGGAGCTGCTCCTGATTGTGTGGAACAGAGCAGTAAATGTTTGCATGCAAAATAATAAATTTTGGGGTGAGCAGAACAAACTATGCAGGGCCATCTTTTACAACCATTCATGTAATACAGCAGAACATTAGCTACAGAAATTAGTAGTCATTAGTCAAAATGATAGTGTGCGTTTATTAGGCTTTGTTAATCTTTATTAGTCTCTAAACAAACAGTATAAAAACAGCACTTGCAGGTACAACCTCAAGTCTTTGATTAAACACAATGCTGTATTTCAGAAAAAAAACCTCAAGGCTGACTCCTGCTCTCCCTGTGGGCTATTAAAGCAAATAGAAATATCCTGAAAAGAAGCACTGAACTATGTTTTCTCACAAAATGAATGAATATAGAGACAGGTGGATGACTTTTCCCTGAATTTCCTGTGCTTACATTATTGGCCCAAAAGTTGATGAACACCTTCTAGTGCTGAGATTTTCAAAGCTGAGCAGTGAACCTGCTCCTGCTGATCTTAACAAAAAGTCTGTATCAAAAATGTGTGGATGGCTTTCAGAACTTAGTTCTGTAATAGCTCTCTCACCAAAGATTCACTTTTAAACATTCTGATTGAGATTTAAAAATACATATCCTTAGCTGTGGAAATTGTCCAAGCTACACTGAAATCAGTGGAAATATGAAAATCCCATTTACTCAAGATCTGTACTTCAGCACTTAAAGTTACAACATCCTATTCATAAGCATCCCAATCATTAGATATTCTGACTACTCACAACTCCCGCTAACGACAGGTGACATTTTTGATCTCCGCAGAATACTTAGTGATCAACTATCAGCCAAACCAACTCTAAACAGCAAAAGTGAGAGAACAAGGGTGCACAAAATCTGGGTTAGCTAAAACACCAGCCTGTGTTGCCAACCACTTGGCAGGCAGAAGCGTTGGAGCTGTGACATGCAGGGCTGCTGATGTGGCTCATCTAGCTGCTTTGCATCACACCCATCCTTCCCACATTTGCTGATACAAACTTTCTGCCTTTCCCTTCAACACCTCCAGAAAACAGCACAGCAGCAGCTGCTGCATTGTGTAACTAATAGACCCATCTCATCCCAGAGGACAGCTTCATCTTAACATCATGCCATGCTGACAGAGTTGCACTCCCTTCAAACCCCTTCAATTAGAAAATCCTAATTCTGTGCTAGCCAGAGATAACTGCTAAATGCCAGCACAAAATCCCTCTACATAGCACTTGGAATTTGATGTCCTACCTTCTCCAGGTGTGTTCTCACAGCAAAGGATAATTGTTCACTGGCAGTGATGTCTGCTGTTCATAAATAGCATATTTGTTATCTCTCCCTGTGTGTGTATTTATGTGCATGTATATATATGTCTCGCATACGTAACCCCAAGAGCCTGTCCTAACCTATCAAAACACAGGGGTAGAAGCAGGAGGTGGAGAAAAAAAACATATTGAGCAATGACAGAAAACCTCTGGAGATCTCAATGCAAAATATTCCACGGAAGACATGAAAGAACAGGTCAGCCCATCATGCAGGCTACCATTTGACTCACCCATCTCTTCAGTGGACGGCAGTTTCCTTGTTTAGTTTGTCACTTGATTATTCAAAGCACAAAACTCCACCTCTCTCCATAAATCACTGACAAGGTAGAACAGGAAGATGTGTTCAACTGTGTCTTAATACATTTTAACAGCATTGCTGCTTTCAGGTAAGAAGAAGTTCAGAGAGGAAATACTCTCAAAACCCCAATATTTTCTCAGAACAGATGGGGACATGACACTTCGTCAATCAGTTAATCATAACAATTTCTACAAAGAACATTTATGTAAGTTTGATGGAGGTGTACATCCTATGGCAGAGACAGACAAAATCATTCAAGAGTTATAGACCAAGATTCTGCACTGCAAGGATGGCGAAGGGCTCAGAGGACTTTTCTTTCCAGCACTATGTCAGACATCCCATCAGTCAGGTCCCCTGTGTGCAATACAAGCAGCTCTCTTTGTCAAACAGATCCAAGGAGGGAGCTCTCTGGAAGCAAGCATGCTTCCCACTCACTGGATGTACATTATCCAGCCCCACATTCCCCATTTTTGGTGGCACTTCTGGGTACTAGCATCTCATTCCACCTCTGGCAATGAGGGGCTAAGAGCAGTATGGGGAGGGTAGGGAAAACGACTCTGTGTGTGTGTGTGTGTGCGCGTGTGTGTGTGTACCAAGACACCTGAAAATGGTAGGAGAAAGGTAACGGGAAATATTTCAAAGGAGTATGAATGAGCAGCGAGGGCAGGAGAGGAAGGCAGCAGCTTTCTGAGTTGCAAAGGCAAAGCAATGAGTGAGGAAAGGAATAGACCATACTGGAGACGATTTTATGTCTCCATACAGGCCATATGGCACCAGCAGGCAGTTGAGAATATTGATGCAGCTGAACCAGAGGAAACTCTCCCTCTCTTACTTATCAAATTAGTATATTTGGTTTAATTCTGGGGGCCTGCTGCGCCTTCCTCTCCCTTCTTTACTTTCCCACAACCCAGGTTATTCCCTGTTGAACCCATCACCACCTGAACTTTTGACACAGTCTCCTCAAGTTTCATACGTGGTCATGGACAAACAGTGGCAGTAACCGCACTGGCAGGAAGTTAATTTTACTGAACTACACTGCTCCCACAAGCTCCTTGAAACTGTTGATGTGTTATGATCTGAGTCACCATCTCTTTTCAAATTCGGTGACTCCAAAATCCCCATCCTCGGATGATCTTCTGTGGGAAGTAAACCTGACCAACCTAAGACTGCAGATAAGCAAACACACTTGTCACCATTTCACAAGTTTCAGTTATATGACATTGTGGTTTGCCCCCAAAATCCCAGGTTTCATTTGTGCAAACGCTACATGACTTAGTCCAGCCTCATGGACTTTCAGCAAAGTGGAAGTGACTCTTTTCCAGCAAGCCTCTCCCCTGGTCAAGGCAAGCATCCAGCTAAGTGACTGCCAGCCCTGTTACCAACATTAGGGACATGACTGAGAAACTACAGAACTGAAAGTTAAATCCATTGTATCTTATAAGATAAAGACAAATTCTATAGTAGAGGACTGTAGCAGACCCCCACCAGTATCAGACAGAGGTAGGTTCTGAGTACTGCAGGAGAGTGGCTTCTGTGCAGGGCAGTCAAGGAACAGGTTTTACATTTTAAAAATGTAAATTATTTTAAAAAACCCCAACTTAAGATTGCACCATAAGACCAATCTCTCCAACAGAAAACCATCTATTAAAACACCCCTGTTCAAGAAATGAAAAGGAATAAACAATGAAAATGGATTAAAAATTTCAGTTTGATTTTGGCAGAAAGAAAAGCCTAATTATACTGTAAACTTCCTTTCCTAATTTTACTTCCCTTTGTTTTTGGCAAGCTCTATACTTCAAGGTAAAGATAGTTCTGGAGGAAGTCAGTCTCAAATGGCTAAGAAAACAGACTGAAAAATAAATAAAATTGTGCAATGTTTGTGAGATACCTAAAGAAAATCTATAATAAAGACTATAAAGTTTCGTTGTGATCTCCTGTGGGTGATAATGAACCCACAGGAAAGGGACTCTCGTCAGTCAAGGCAAAGAAACGTTTTGGTGGTTTTTGGCCATTTGGCCAGGGGGTATGCATATTTATTATTAGTGCAATTTAATGATTAATATCCTCACCTTGCAAATGGGGAAAAATCGTGCTTCTGCCATACCTGTGGCAGTCAGCTCCCGCAGCCTGCACAACAGAAACCTTGCTTTGCTCCCCACTCACTGCCTTCAGGAAGGGCACCAAGGTGGCCTGCGGAGATTTACAATCAAAGGCTTCCTGGCCTGACCTTTACTCAGCTCCGAGGATAACACAAGCAAGCACCAAAGAGACTCCATATATAGCTGTAGAAATGCCAGAGCGCCATCGGAGGAGCACAGCCCTTAAATGGCAGAACTATCTAGAAGATGAAAGCAAGTTTTTTCCTACAAAATGAGTAATTCTTGCCAAAACACGTTGAATTCTATGGGGCCTTTCATTTTCAGGAGTTTTCACTGGAAAGGAGTCATCAAATTCTTAAAGCCAAAAGCTTCTATTTATAAAACTAAAGAAATGAGGGAAATTAGTCTTAAGGAGCTTTCAAAACATCAGTTCCACTTTCAGCTCTAGGCATTGGCAGGAAAGCAAAGAAGTCTGATTTTCAGAAAACACATGCAGCCTGCTATGTTCTTCCAGAAAAAGAAAACTGGTCCCTGGAGTCATTGCTTGCACCTCATGGGTCAGGCCATGCCAGAGAGCATACAGATGCCTGGGATCACACAATGAGAAGAAGGAAAGTGTCTTCTCCTGCAGTGGAAGGCAGAAAATCATTGTTCAGGCACACAAGGCCACACAGTCTCCATGTGTCCCCCTTCCTGTGAAAAAAAAGGTTTCAATGCAGAGTTGCCTCTGCTTACGCAAGGTCTGGGCTCCTCCCGGCAGTAAATGGCTGGGAAAGGGCAGGAACTGCCACACGGCGGGACCACTTCCAAAACTGCCTCTTGCCACATTTTTCGGACCCATGGGATGGACTAAAGTGAAAAAGCCTTTAGGAGATATTTTAGGAAAAAAAAAAATCTTGCTTTATCCCAGCTGTGCAGTGGAGATGAGGAGAGCCTGGTAGAGGAGCTGACAGCCAGCCCCACGGACATGCCGATACTCAGGCTACTCCTGGAAAACCTGTGTGGCTGTCCTGTCATCCCTCGTTGCTGGAGACACAAAGGAGTGGGGACAGCAGATAATTTGCCTGCTTAGATGGAGAACTCCTCCAGGCACAGCCAGAGCCGTGAGCCCCACAGAGTGAGGGGCAGCAGTGCAGCCAAATCATTGGGCTGGGGAAAGAAGAGTCCAAGAGACAACTGAGAGAGCACCTCATCAATGTGTATAAATATCTAAAGTGGGGGCATCAAGGGGATGGAACCAGGTTCTTCTTAGCAGTGCCAAGAAACATGACAAGAGGCAATGGGCAGAAACTGATGCACAAGAAATTCTACCTGAGTATGAGGAAGAACTTCTTTATTGTGCTGACGACCACACATACAACAGGTTGCCCAGAGTGGATGTGGAGTGTCCCTCACTGGAGATATTCCAGAACCATCTGGACACAATCCTGTGCCATGTGCTCTGGGATGACCCTGTTTGAGCAGGGAGGCTGATCCAGTTGACCCACTGTTGATCCCTTCCAACCTGACCCATTCTAAGATAGGCTGGGGACCCAGCTGAGGCCGGTAGCGCTCAGGAACAGCCGGCTCCCTCTCCGATTTGCACCCGCAGGGCTCATTTCAGTGAATTTTCTAGGTCTATTTCGAAGCGAGGCGAGAAAGGGAATAAAATGGCGGCCGGGCTGAACATCCCCCCAACNTTCCTGGGGGGCCGGCCCTCCGCGCCATGCCCACGCCGGGAGCCGGCGGCGTGAGGGGAGGCGGCGCCCGCCGGTGCCGCTGGGCCGGGGCTGCGCGGACAAGCCGCTCCTTCAGCCTCCCGCGGGGACTGCTTTCTGGCTGAAATCGCCGGCGCAGGTGGCGTGAAGGCGGGCGGCCCTCGCGGGTGGGCGCTGGAGCGGAGTGAGGCCCGGCCGGCCTGAGGGGGATGCGCGGGTAGCCCGCGCCCAGCATAGCCCAGCCCAGCCCAGCCCCGGTGGTCGCTGCGGAGCTGGCGTCAGGCGGCCACAAGATGTTCAGCTGGCTGGGCACCGACGACCGTCGGAGGAAGGACCCGGAGGTGTTCCAGACGGTCAGCGACGGCCTGAAGAAGCTCTACAAGACCAAGCTGCTGCCGCTGGAAGAACACTACAAGTTCCACGAGTTCCACTCGCCCGCCCTGGAGGATGCCGACTTCGACAACAAGCCCATGGTGCTCCTCGTGGGGCAGTACTCCACTGGGAAGACCACCTTCATCAGGTAAAATCCAGCTGCCTGCCGCCCCCCCTCCCAGGCATGCCTGCACCCTCGACGCCCGGGGACTGGGGTGGGGCAGAACGTGTCTCTGCTACCTGTGCTATGCGTTAAAACCCCTCTTTTTTTTTTACCCCCTTCGCGTCCCCTCAACAGCTTTTCACTGAAAAGTCACCTCCACTCAAACACGGAGCATTCCTTCCCAAGCTCGGGGTGGTGTAAGATGTCCCATGAAACACCGACGTGGCAAAAAGTAGCCCAGGGCAGAGCTGAGGCGTGCAGGCAGGGCAGGAGTGCGGAGATGTGAGTCACTGGGGCCCTCCTGGCCGTTCAAAGTGCAAAGGCTTTGGGAAGCCCCGCGCGGGGCATTCCCGTGCCTGCACTGCCCCCGATTGACCCTTATAGTAGCCATTCTTTTCAATTTGCTGTAGCATTTGAGTGGTGAGGCCACTTTAAAGGGAGTACTTCGGTTTGCAGTGGTCTCTGTTTCACGCTTGCATCTGTCTGTCTTTCTTTTTCTCTCCACTGTCCCAGAGACCACTCAGAACCCGCTTAGAGAAGCATGTGTGCCTGTGCACGGAGAGACCTGCCCCTCTTCAGGGCTCTAGAAGTAAAGCCCTGTTTTAACTGTGTCCTGCTCGGCCTAGATGCTGGGAGCAGCAATTTCCTTTCGAACTGTTAAGAAAGAGCAGCCGCTAGCAGCTCTTTCATTTCGACGATGTGAAACTGTCGCAGAGAGGGTTAAACTTTTCCGACTGGACTTGGTTGCAGGGCTCTCTCTTCAGCCAGGCTGCTAGTTCAACTTGCAGCAGCCTTTCCCTTGGGATCATAGCTGAAGCTGCGCTGTCCGTGTTTCCTATGTGATTCATAAGCTAAGCGTTAAATTCCAGCCTTTTTCTGGTGTGGCTGTGTTGAAATCTGTGGAATTACCCCAGTGTAGATCTGGACGTGAGCCACAGGCAGTCAGCCCTTTGTTCTTCCAGTACTTCTCGGTGAAGGAGGGAACTGCAGAGAGTAGAGAGAGGTGAATCAAATTGACTGTACCTCTAAAGGAGTGACCTTGAGAAATGCAGGGGCTTTTTTTTATGTGCTGTAATATTCCTGCTGCTAAATTTCCTGGTCGGGAGCCAAGAACAGAATGCTTTTCTGCTACCTTGGCATGTACCTGGCAAACAAAGTTTAAGAGTTAAAAGGTTTTTCTCAAATGAGAAGGTCAGGTGGGTGGTGAAGGGGTGCAAAAGACCCAAAGAAGCATTTTGTACTTGTTTACAAAGGGAGTTACTCTTCTGAAAAATAGAGAGGATGGCACAACTGCCTGGTTCCACCCCAGATCTTTGTTCTGTGACTTGATACCAAACCCGTTTGAAAAGCTTTTTCTGTCCTCTGGGTTACAGACACTCAGAGCCTGAACACGAGGAGGTTGCTGAATTCCTGATAAGGCTGTCTAACTGAATCATCTCTTCCTAATTCTTTTCTTTGGATTGTCAGCACCAGTGTTTCCCTGCAGTCTCACCTGCATGCTGTTAGTAGAGACTTCCTGCCTTTGCCCCTCTCTGTTCAATGAATGCTTTTTCTGTAAGCCTCAGCCCCTTATGCAGGAAGTTTGGGTGCCTAGAGCATGTTCCAGGCAACAGATTGAGTCTTAGCTCATGTGGGATGGCAGCAACAACCTCTTTGCTGTCAGCAAGAGGGTCTGAGCCTCTCTGACAACTGCATTTCACTCGAGCTTGTGTCCTCTCAGTTTTCTCTGGGCACAGGACTGGGATGAGCCTACACAGAGATCATGGTCAAGCAGAAGTGACCAAAAGCTCTGGGAACTTCTGCTTCACAGGAGTGCCAAATGGACCTGAGAAGGCCTTGCAGAAAGGCAGAGTCTTCTGTTTAAAATAGTGCCTAAGAAGGTGAAAGTTGAGAACTGTGTTAGAAGCCCAGGGTCTCTGACAGTAGGAGAAGAGTGAGAGTCTGTTACTGCGGTGTGTTCCCAGTCAAAGGCCAGAAAACCTCGTGTTGCTCGTGATAAGCTTCCAGCGTGAGCTTGCAGGCACTGGTCATTAAAGAGCTGGGATAAGCACCAGATTAGCATCCAGAGTTATTGTGGGAAGGCAAGTGGGATCTAAAGCTGAGAGCAGGGAGGAGTTAAAGGGGGCTGGGGGAGGAAGTGGGAGGGTTGACAACCATTATGTCTTAGCAGTAGAGTGAAGCAAGAAACAGGCTCTGGACATTCCTTCCATAATCTTGTCAGGATGGGAGATAATTAGGGTTATCCCTATGTATCAATTCCACTCTTGAATTGCATCCTGCTTGTATTGCCATGCAATTTAGGGAGATGACTTAATGCCACTGAACAATCATGTGGAATGAACTCAGTCCCAGTTTACCTGGATCCCAGGAAACCTTACCAAAAAAAAAGACCCTTAGTCACCTACCAAAGGAATGTCTGTCTTCCAGACCTCTTCTCTTGTTTTGGGGAGTCTGAGGTGAAACAAGTAAGAAATGCAAAGCTCTGAAGCACCTACACTGCAGCATCTTGCAGTGAGGCTGCTCTCTTGTCAGGAGCTGATGGCAGAAAAAAGGCAGTCAAGGTCAGCAGTGAGAAACATTCCTAGAGGCTGAGCCAGGGAAGAGGGAAGTGAGTTGTGTGGGTCAAAGCCAGTGAAGCAAGACCAGAGCATGGTTTGTTTTTCAGTGGTACAAGGCTGTTACCTCTTCTGCTTGCTGGGACACAGAACAGAGCCTTTCTCTGCTACGTGAAAGGTGTAGCATTGCTAATGCAGCTTTTCCATTCCTGCTCCCTACTGTATCATCTCTTTGTGCTCACTCCCATTTCTCTCCTCAGAATACGTATGGCTGTCACTTCTCCACAGGGTTGGGGACTGAAAGTCGGTGCTGGTTAGGGCAAGGCAACACCTCTACCTGGGAATATCTGACAGCCACGGCAGGATCTCACTGGAGCCTGCCTTTATAACGTTATTGCTTTTTATGTTTCCTGTAAGAGGGTGGGAGTACAGGACAGAACATTACTCTCCTAATTAACTTAGATTCCTTGCTCATTTCTAAAAATAATCCTGGCTCGAGTCCAGCCATCCTGCTAATAAAATAAACAAGCCTTCCAGAGCCCTACTAACTGTCAACATAGCTTGCTTTTCTGGTGTAGCCACCCCTTCCTCCTACAGCTAATCATTTACACGTCCTGGCCTCTCCACACTGTTTGTCGCAGGCTACACGCAGAGCTCTGGTGTGACCTCCCCGTGCGGCCCTGAACCTTTCATCTCTGCCTGCATCAGGCAGTTGTCACCATTTCCTCCTGCTCTGCCCTCCTTCCCTTTCCCGCTCGGCATCACCTCTGCTGCCTCACTCAGCGGCATCCTGCAGGGCTCCTTCATGACTCATCACGGGCAGGCAGCCCCTTCCCCCACATCCTGCGGCACTCCTGCCCATCGAGCCCGGCCTCTCCTTACCTATCTCCAAATCCGCCTGGGAAACGGGACCCCAAGATGGGCTGGCACTAATACAGCTTTCCTGCCCTGTCCCTTACCAGGAACAGGCCTGAAATGGGCAAACAGCATGATGCTTCCAGCCACATACCAACTTCAGACACTTCTCTAAAAAGCAGATCGATCATAAAAAACCTATTCCCCTCCTGCCTGGGGTACTCCACAGACTTCCCTAAGCTGGCTGGAGGTCACTCCCCCATGCCTTTGAAGGTGTTCCCCAGCTCAGCTTAAGGCATGCAGCACTCGAAGGAGAAATTGCTTGCTGGGGTTGGTATTTTCTATAGCTATTGTTTACTCTTCTCTCCCAGAAATCCCCACAAATGTGACAGCTGCATGTGTTCTCCAGCTTGCCTCTGGTAGCCAGGGCAGGCTGTGTCACTGCGGAGCAGAAGTGGTTCCCCCCATCAGGCAGTGTCAATACAACCCCTTGTATTTGTCCTTTGCACAATGAGATTCTTGTGCTGCTGACACCCTGCTGCACAATGTACCCAAATCTCCCAGAGAGGCCTCACTTAAAATAGATGCTCTGATAGTGGGCAATACAAATCTTGATCTCTCTGGTTTCCTACCACTTGTTGCACATTAAGTCAGTAACATTGGTGTGTGGCTACTTGTGTATGAGAGTGCTTTTGTGGGGATTTTTTGTTTTGTATTTTTTAAAGTCTTACACAAGAAATAAACACATAAATGCTTTGAAACATTGGCTGAGTGGAGTTGTGATAAAATTCTTGCAAGCAGGCTCTCTGGAGGAGTGTTGCTATTACACACAGGACTTTTGGTTAGACTTTCTGGGAAGCTTTGTCTATAAATAACAAGCAACACCCTCCCTCTTTTTTCTTCTGCTCAAAATTTGTTGTATTACACGTGCATCTCAAGCCTGTAAAAAACGGTGGTTGTTACAGCGAGGCTGCAACCTGACATTGGGAGTAAGGGGCCTTTCTCAAAAGCACTTCACTTGTTGCATTTGACAGTTGTCAACACTGCCTATTTCTTTTCTCTCTAGTATTTGCATGGGGAGAATGCAAAGATTTATTTCTATAGATGCAGTGAATTCCCATCTGTATAAAGCCACTGGCTTGATTGCAGTGTCCATCAGGGGCTAGTGTCTGAATTGCCTTGTAGGAGGCACAAGTTTCGTTTCCAGTCTGACCTAGTAGCTTCTAACCTAGCAAATAGTTGTGTCAGTGTAAAGAGCTGCCCAGGGAGTTGAGCCAAGAACATTCATATGATAGTCTACAGAGCCCTTGGTGGGAGAGAAGTAGTCCTTCCTTGTTCTCAGGTGCTTCAAGCTAGAGAGGAGTTACTGTAGCTGCCAGGAAGGTGTATTGTGATCACCAGCCAGAGAGGTGGCACACACTGGCACTACTTGCAGTCTGCTTTTGTTGAGTAATGACCCACTTTTATAGGGAAGTTTGAGAAACCCCTATATATGGTTTAGATACACAGGCTATATGCACCCTACTATAGGAGATCAGAGGGTTGCTCTCTGCCTGGATTATTCCAGGTCTTTTGGGAGCTTCTCAACAGCTGCTGTTGCATCTCAAGAGTTCTGCAATTAAGAAGAGTCACTTCTGGTGGCCCTCTGGTGAGCATGGGACTTGGAAATCACTTTGGACAAAAGATACAAGAAAATATATGATAACATACCAGTAAAGGAGGTGTGGTCAGCTCCTAAGGGAATTATGGATATAATTCCTGGAAGTATTCTTGTTGCAGGATGAGTGTGTACCAAGCCGTATAAGTATCAGTGATTTGTCCTGGGTGTACATTTGGTTGTTTTACCTCTAGATCCAGTTGATTTGGCCTTGCCTGTTGGGAACTTAAGACATATTTGCTGACATGGTATCAATAAATAACCTGCACTTTTTTTTTTTGGTTGTTGCTCCTTAAACGCTGGAAACACCTATGTTAAAATGACAGTGAAAGCAGGAGCTCCTAAAAAGTTATCACAAGCTTTGATGCCAGTGGTCCTGTAGTCCCTCACACAGGGACTTCCCTCACTAAGACTCACCTGAGTGAGCCAGTTCTGGTGCTTAGACATATCAGTCTCAATCATGAATAAAATCTCCAGTCCTTCTCCTATTTCCTTTTCCACATCCCCATAATCTACTTATAACATCACAGCAATTCTATAATAATCTTTCTACCTACTAAGGATTAGGTCAAAGCAACGGAAGAGAGAGTGCCAGCTACCCTCTGGCAACAACAACACAGTATTATACTAATCTCCATGGTCTGGTAGTAATTTTATTCTTCATGTAACTAGCCAGAGCTTATCACTTGTCACTTATCTCTGACACCATCCCATACTGAGAGCTAGACCAGTTCTAGCTACCTTCTGCAAGCCACATGGACATAATGGTGTTAGTTTTCAGCACAGGATCAGCAGGTGGTTTTCTGCACCCACACACACAAACACAGACCTGGCCTCAGTGATGGCATTTGGCACCTTTGTGAGCCAAAGGGAACTGTCCCATACACGCACCATTGACCCACCCTGAATTTGGCAGGGTAAGTTAGGA
The DNA here is from genome assembly GCA_013397975.1 of Machaerirhynchus nigripectus. Taxonomy (NCBI): domain Eukaryota; kingdom Metazoa; phylum Chordata; class Aves; order Passeriformes; family Dicruridae; genus Machaerirhynchus; species Machaerirhynchus nigripectus. Next base: position 766,073 of record VZRQ01007680.1, on the reverse strand, counting down.
TATGCTGCCAGGGTCCTATTCAAAGTCCTACAACCCCATGGGTGACTATCTTTCCCTGAAATCTGCCAAACTACCTTCAGGAAATAATAAGGGATGCTGTACTTACTGTGCTATCTAGCTTGATATATAGCTTGGAATATACTCCCCCACCCACATGCGCACTGCTCAATATGCTTGAGCAGTTTGTAGTGCAGACCTGTAGCTGCATTTCAGAAGCACACGAGGACAGAGACTGAGACTTCAGTCAAGTGCAGGGGAAGTTGGCATTTAAGCAACTGATTTGGACTGGGGGCTAAGCACATTAGTTGGATGAGTCTGCTGAAACGAGCAGCAGTGAAGTAATTGATATTGGCACCAAGAGCCAGTAGGGTTTCAGGATTAACTCTGTGATTGCACTGAACTGCTGTTTTTACTTTGCTGTGCTAAGTGTGTTCCAAATGTCTTGAGGATTGAAGTATACAAAATGATGCAACGTGATGAGAATCTCTTCCCAGCAGCTATAATCATCTCAATTTCTTAATCCACCTTAAATGAGCTTTCCGTGTTGAGATCCTTAGTAGAAAAGCTACCAAGACATTTATCAAACAATTCAGTGACAGTGCTAAAAATAGTCTCTGAAGGATCCATGCTCTTGAGCTTCATAATTGCACTGCAATCTTCAGTACAACTCATTTAGGACTTAGGCAGCTCATGTCTCATGCCCACACCCTGTTTTTTGACTTACAGGTACCTGCTGGAGCAGGATTTCCCAGGGATGAGGATTGGACCAGAGCCTACAACTGACTCCTTTATAGCAGTTATGCAAGGAGATGTGGAAGGAATTGTTCCTGGAAATGCGTTGGTGGTGGATCCCAAAAAACCGTTTAGGAAACTCAACGCCTTTGGCAATGCCTTTTTGAACAGGTCAGTACTCAAGAACTCTGTTGTTCTGCAGAGTAAAGTTAGAACCTAATGAGCAGCATAGCAAGTAATGTAAAGGGATTGTAAAATAATGTAAAGGCACTTCTTTTCCTCCCATCCACATGGCTGATGCAAAGCCAATCCAGTCCTACCAGGTGTACATAAGTCATTTGCTGAAGGGCTGATAAATCCAAATGGGACAAACCTTCGTTTTACTTGAAGAAACAAAACAATAATTACATCAGAGTCTAAGCTCATCCTACAGGAGACTAGAGATATCTTCATTACATTTGCTCTCCCCTGCTTCAGTATTTCTAGCTTCTTCCATTTGCAGTCAAAACCAGGCTCTCTCTGTTCCCATGCCTTACACATACAACCTCAGGTGCGAATTGATGATCACTCTAATGTGTTTCCTGTAAAAAATGCAGCAGGCTGTTTGGACAGTGGCTCTGTGACATGAGGAATATAACCTTTCCATCCCCTAGACCCAGCCCAGCCATAGGGAGGGTTTGGATCTAGGCCTTGCAGGAAGCCAGCAGCACACACCCATATCCTAGATGAGCACAAACTGTGCTGCAGAAGGCAACGAAGTGACTACACCCCTCATCAGCGCCTTCCCTGCTAACACAGTGTGGGAGACACTGGAAACATGGCAGCTGCTCAGCCAAACAGCCAGGAAAGCTGGGCTGGGCTCTGGCTCCCATTCTGTCTTCGAGCTTAGAGAATGACTGTCCAGAGGGTGCAGCGTCTCCTACCAGCACTGACCACAGGAGTGCTGGTGTAGTTTGTGCCACGGCAGGGAATGGACCTGCAGAGAAGCATGGGGAGAAGCTTGCTGGCAGGAGAGGGACCTAGCTGGAGTCACTGCTGTGTGGAGAACCTCACAGTGCCTCAGGGTGACTCTGGAAGCAGTATCTGATCACTACACAGGGCCATCGTACAAATACACCAATATGATCCTGTACCAGAGAGACTTTGAAGAGTTTTTGATGTTTCATAGGGCCCAGAACATCTGCACCTGACCAACAGTTAGGTCAGGTGACTGCCCACTCCCTACACCAGGGCAGAAAGGTGATTTGCCCTAAGAAAATAACAGGCCTCTTGGCTGGAGTGCAGAGATTGTGGATAAAGAGGACATAATTCAGAGCAGCTCAGCTGATAGCCAAGAACAGCCACAGCTGGCAGACAGTTCACTGCAGAGAAGGAACATTAGGCCAGGCATGGGGGGCAAAAAAGCAAACACTTCTAACTAGCCTGATGGATGTGTCCTGAATGCAATTTGCTCCTGATACAGCAAGGAATCTCTGCATGCATTAACCCAGTTCACTGTATCATACTGTGCTCCTGTTGTGCTTCTCCTCTTCCTTCTCCTGAGGAAGGAGTCAAGCCTGTGCCTGTGCAGACAGCAGGGCAGAGGGACGGAGCAGTGATTCAGCAGCAGCGTAAGTGCAGTCCTTCTAGCAATGCAGGGAGTAGCCAGAGCAGCTAATGACATCTTTCTCTTGCTGACATGAAAAAAGAGGGGGTAATGATTTCTAAACTGACAGAGGAGACACTAAGGGGGACTAGCTCAGCTCTGTGAGCATCACAGTGCTGAAAACGCAAATGCTAATGCCCAGCTAATTAGGAAATCAAACACATGCAAGAGTTGACTCAGAGGGTCAGAAATTTAACAGACGTAAGTCCTGGTGCACCCACTGGACCAGATCAAGCCACCCACACTTACTCCTCCAGTGCATCTAGCTTCTTTGCTAGAGACAAGCAGAACTGTCTCTGCCTTGCACGTATGTTGCTGCTGCCATGTATATGCCAAGGTCATGACCTTGGCTAGGAGGCTGTGAGCAAGGAATTTGCAGAAGGGAGCTAATCTCCAGGAGCCACACCTCTAAGCCGAGATAAGAGTGGCCATGGACAAGTCTGCTTTGCCCATGGATGGTTAAAGGTAACACTTGACTGTGAGCATCAGTGAAAAGGAGCAGAGCAACATGAGGCAGTAGCATTCACATAGGCCAAGCTGGTCTTGGCTGAGAGGTGGCGGCTCACAGCACTGTGTCCTATGGGGTGCAGAGCATGCTGGGCCAGAAGTGAGCATCCACCCTTAGCTGGGACTCCCTGCCCAGCAGAGACTAGGATGTGCTGCTCTCCAGGAAGCAAGGGAAGACTAGTACAGTCAGGATTTGGGTGGGATACAACCAAATTGTGCTGCTCAGAGCCTCTATCCTCCCTCCCTCCATTCGCAGGAGATGGGAGCACCTGCCCATACCTGGGAGATAGGACTGACCAGGACTTAAAGGAGGATAGCAGAACTGCAGAATCCTGTCTCTTGTCTGCTCTTCTTGCCTCAGGTTGTTCCTGGGCATTGAGAGAAAGGCTTGTTTTCCTTTCTCCAACTCAGCTGGCCAAACCCCACCTCTGGGAATATTCCAGAGAGATTAGAGGTTGCACCTTGTTATCAGGAAGACTTGTTTGGCACCAAAGGCCTGGACCAAAATCAGGAATCTCGCCCATTGCTTTCACATCACACTGACTAGGTTGCAAAAATTCCCCCATCCCCAAAGTCTGTTTTGGGAAGCTAAGGTGGAGTCAGTCCTGGTTTTGTGGTGTGAACAGCAGGAGAGGTGGATAACAGGTTGCTCCTTCAGCCCTATGCTCTTCCTGAAGAGGTAGTGAAACTCTAGTTTGGCACCATGCTCTTCCCTTCATATGGCCCCAAACAGAATTAGGTCATGCTCCCTGAGGTCCTGCAGTTCTGCTGGGACAACAGGAAGGCAGCAGCCTTAACTTTGCCAACAGAGCCAGAATGCACTCACTCATGCTGGCCTCTGACCTTGTATCTGAAATCTCCCATGGAGTACTTTCCCTAGAGAAACTGATGGAAAATCCCCCTGCCCCATTTGATAGTACAGCACAAGGAATATTCAGGGCTGTAACAATGGAGAGTAAACCTGGATTGGCAGAACAAGAGAATAACATGACCTCCTGAGCCTTTTGTTCTCTGCTGCTGTGCCTGGCACTCAACAGGATAATCAAGCCAGTCCCCCTCTTTGATATGAGGTATTACACATTCAGAAATGCTCCCTGTTGCTGCCTGCCAAGCTGGGGATGTGGGAAGCTGTAATATGTGGTCTGAAATAGCTGACAGCTTAGGGAAGAAGACACTCTTCAAGCCATGAGGATTCATTCTTGTCAGAATCTCCTTGGAGTCATACAAGTGGAACAATTGGGGTGGGGTTATAGCATAGCCTGGAGGAGTTCAGAGGTGCAGGGGCTTCTGCAGAACCAGACATTCATCAGAGCACTGCAGGGGCCCATCTGCCTTGACTGCACTGAGTGGTCCTTGTGCCAGCCCCCATCCTTTGTGGTTCTGCCTCCTCCCACAGGAACATGTTTTTTGTGCCTGGATGTCACACCACCCTTTTAATATGCATATACACACACACACACACTTAGAGCTGCCTGGAATGCCATCACAAAAAGGCTATCCATTAAATGCTACTGGGAAGCAGATAGGCTTTTACTGTCCTTTGCTGTTACTAGCAACTGAAATAGATGAGCTGCAGCCCACAAAGCACAAGTGACTCTTCTTAGGCAGTGATTTGCATAGATACAGGATGGGGAACAACTAGCTGAAGAGCAATTACACATAAATGGAGCTGCAGAGGGGGGAGCAGGGAATTACAAACTGAATGTGAGTTAACAGTGTCATACTGCTGTTAAAAAAGCAAACATGTCACTGAGATATATAAACAGGACTGTCATCTGTAAGAGATAAGGAGCAATCCATCCACTCTGCTCACCACTAGCAGGGCCATGGCTGGAGTACGTCAGCTTGTGGCATCATGCCTGAAGAAATATGTGGAGCAGTTTGAGAGGACCCAAAGGAAGGCTGCAAGGGTCTTCAGGGATTTAGGAATGAGCTGGAAAGCTAGAGAGAACTGGAAGAGATAGGAAAAATTAAAAAACAACCACCTAACTGTTTTCTATAGAGGAAGGACTGAGAGGAGCAGGATAACAATAGTGTACATTGTGCCAAGAGGAGAAAAATAAATAATTTTCCACATCTACTGTGTTTGTGACTGAGTGGCATTGTAGCACGCAAAATTGAGATTAGACATTTAAAAAAGAGGGTTTACTGCAAAGATTATTAAGTAATGGAGTAGACTCCCAGCAAATGTTGGTGAGTCTGCATTATTATGGATTTGAAGAACACTTTAGACAACCTGATTGATCATGCCTTGAGGCAGGATGATAGACTAAGCAACCTCTTGAGATCTCATGCTGCTTATGCTTCAGTACTTCCATGGTGCAATAATAGCACACTTTTTGTCTGTTTAAGACCAGATTTGAAAGAGATTAAAAGTCCCTACAGCATTGCTGATTTTTTTTAAACCAAGTTATTTCAGTTCACTTGAGTTCAGGACTCTACAGGGGAATGCTTAAGCAAAGAAAAACAAATACCACTTGTTAAAATCTAAACAGCACATAAATGAAAGCCCAAATGTTTTCATAATTCACAATTTGGGGGCCCATATAAAAAACCTGTCATAGGTTATGACTGAGACCCATGTTCCAGAGGCAGCAAAATAGAGAAAAGTGTTTAGTTCTAGTTTCTTTCTTATTTCTTTAAATAACAGTAGCTCCAAGCTCCAACCAAAGACTTGAGAGATCAGAGTCTGGCTTGTCCCATGTTGCCTGTGGTGTTCAGCACATCATAAGTATGTTTTGTCTTTTTTTTAACATACTTATTTTTCACACAGGTTTGTCTGTGCCCAGCTACCTAATCCCGTATTAGAAAGCATCAGTGTCATTGATACACCAGGAATCCTTTCTGGAGAAAAGCAGAGAATTAGCAGAGGTAAGTCCCAAGTTCAGTTCTCTTTTAAATGACAGTAATGAAAACCAAAGGAACTGTATATGAGTTCCACTTCAAACTAGACAAGCTGTGGAAAAAAACATTGGTAGGAGCCTCTCAGAGCTACAGCATGACTTCGCAAATGGAGACCAAAGGGATGTTGTTAATCTGCAGAGAATTTAAATGTTTTCAGGGAAAGCTGCTGACAAGGTCAGTAGTACCTGTGGTACAGTCCGTTATTTCCCCATGGAAGAGATTTCTATCAGAGTCAAGTAATACCTATCTGCTTTGCAGAACCACTTGTTTTCATTGGCTTACTGATGATCCATAGCCAGGGCCCCCATTGTAATCAACCTGGTTTCTTGGACTGTCCAGGCTTCCTAAATCTAGTGCAGGACTGGATTGGGTTTAAGAGCCATTGGCACCCAAGTTGCTCGTTGCAGTGGGGAATCTGGAAAGCCTGTGAACACTAAATCATCAAATCCTAGAGTAGTTTGGGTTTGAAGGGACATTAAAGATGCTCTAGTTTCAACCCCCTGCCATAGATAGGGCCATCTTCCACTAGACCAGGTTGCTCAAAGCCCCATCCAACCTGGCCTTGAACACTTCCAGGGATGGCGCATCCACAGCTTCTTGGGGCAAGCTTTGCCAGTGCCTCACCACCCTCACAGTAAAGAATTTCTTCTCAATATCCAATATAAGCCTACCCTTTTTCAGTTTAAAGCCCTTCCCCCTTGTCCTGTCACTACAGCCCCTTATAAACAGAGCTGATGAACAGCACAGAGTCTCTTAGTGAACGTCTGAGGTCACTCACAGACTCACCCTCTGAAGTGGGCAACATCTTTATACTTTAAACCTAACATCTGTGGTTATTTTATTGTTCTGTAAGGTGATGGTGGCATAGCTTGCATTTCTAGAAGGTTCCTTAGATAAAGCTGGGAGCTATGCATCTTTTCATTGGAAAAAAGCCAAGAGTGGTAATCTCAGCGTTCAAGTTTGAGAAGATGAGTTCTCATCAGTTTAAAGCCCTTCCAGTGCTCAGTTGTGTTTCAGCAGAGGCTCTACCCCAAAGTGCTGAGGCCTTTCCCGTATTTCCATGTTCTGTCCCAGAAGATTTCAGATGACTCATGACTTTCCAAGTTTTATGACACTTTTGTATTGAAGTTTTTCTTGGAAACTTCTTTTTTCTTTTAGTTGAGCAGCCACCTTGCACGGAGCCAGGTCTTGTTTGTTTTGCTGGGATTTTCCACCACAGGAACCTTAGCTAGCAAAGAAGTGTCAATAAAGCTCAGCTACAGTTAGTTGAAAACTCACATTAACCTTTTTCACTTTGGGCTTCTGCCCTTCTAGGGGATCAGAAATTCCAAGGTGTGCCGGCCTTCATGAGAAGGTTGAAAAATATGCTGTGCAAGCATTCCTCCCCACAGCAGAATGTTACAGAGATTTTTAAAAAAATTGTATTATGTGGTGTAGACATTTTCCAGTCAAAAAATGCCACTGAAAGCAACCACTTCTCCTGTGAAACTATCACAGTGAAGGAAACTTGCTGAGGAGGAACTGTTTTTGTTATTAAAAAAAAATTAAAATAAGGTGTGAGTCAAAATGGACCCATTTCAAGCCCCTTTTCCAAATCTCACTAATTCAAATCCTGACGTATATTGCGAGATTTTCCTACTTTTCATCTGTTTACAGAACTCAAAATACCCTCCTGCAAAATACACTGGCACTTCTTGCTGCTCTTTCTGCAAAAAATTCCCAGTCAGGTTTCCAGTGGGTCTTGGTGTCCTCCCATTCTAGAGCCTGTCAGTCTGACCTTGGTGCTGGCAAAGGTCATGGAACTGATCATCATCATCATGGATCAGGCCAGGCAACACAAGCTTCTGAAAGGCAGGTCCTGCTTGACCAACCTGATCTCCTTCTATGACTAGGTGACCCATTTCCTGGATGGGGGAAGACTGAGGATATTGCCTACCCAAACTTTAGTAAAGCCTATGACCTTGTTTCCCTTCTGGAGAAACTGGCTGCTCATGGCTTGGATGGGTGCAGCCTTCCCTGGGTGAAGAACTGTCAGGATGGCCAGGCCGAGAGTGGTGGTGAATGGAGTTAAATCCAGTTGGCAGCTAGTCACAAGTGGTGCTCCCCAGGGCTCAGCACTGGATCGGGCATGTTTAATGTCTTTATCAGTGATCTGGATGAGGGGATTGAGAGCACCCTCATCCAGTCTGCAGATGGCACCAAGCTGGGCTGGAGAGCAGGAGGTCTCTACAGAGGAATCAGTAGAGGGATCTGAATCGCTGGGACAAATCAGTGGGCTGAGGCCAGTGCTGGGATAACTGTTGGATTCAGTGATCTTAGAGATCTTTTCTAACCTAAACAATTCTACGCCTCCTGCAGCTACTCTAATAAATGCCAGCAGTGCCAGAACACACTGATGCACAGCTGTGCACTGTTAGGAAAGTCACTGGTGTACTTTAACCCAAGCCAATAATGCCTCTGCAAACATTTGGAAAGAGCTGAGGAAGCTAAAGGGGAGTCCCAGTTCTGTACATTTTTGCACGCTATACCTGTTTGTAGAACTGGAGGCCTGTCTCAGCATGTGGAACAGGTTCTTCCTGGACAGCTTTTCTGCCCCTAGTGCAATTAAGTGCACTCGGGGGAGAAAATTGGCACATTGACCCTGTGACTACACTGTGTGGGTCATTCGACCCTTTTGCCAGGAGGCAGCTCTCAATGGAGTACAGCCATCTCCTGATCATCCTGTCAGCTGATCTAATCACAACAGTTAAAAAGTACAGTGTAGGTGGGATCTTGCTGTGTCACCATTTACATCCAGGACAGGCTGAAAGTGGCCATGTGGGCCAGGCCAGCTGACCTTGTAATGGCTACGGGACAAGATCCTCATCTGGTTTAGATGAGCATGACTTTGTTGAGCCTGGGACAACTCCAGCAATTCCTGTCTACGGGGAGCAGGAAGAGTCACAAGAGTGCTGAGGTGCCTGTGTTTAGGAAGGGCTGCTGCCAGGCAATGGCTTGAGCTTATCTCAAGGTGTTTGAAAGGGAGTACTCAGCTCCCACGTAAGAGGAATAGGAAAAAGTGGTGAGGCTGGCACCTTTGCCACCAAGCTTACAAGCCAGCTGCCCTCATTAGCAAGTTGGTTTTGGAGGCAGATAGAGCAGTGACATGGTTTCTAGGCAGAAAACAAGATAGGGCTAAAAACTGCTGACACAGCAAAATTCTTCTGCTCCTTCTGTACCTTCCCACCCTGCTCAGACTTCATTTGGGAGTGAAGCAATACCTGACGGAGTCTTACAGAGGTTTTCCAAGAGACTTTGAAATCTCTTAACTGCTCGTAACAGGAATGCTTTTCTTACCCCCATTGCTAGTAGTAGGTTCTAAGACCCTCACACTGGGGTACCTGTGATGCAAGGTCAGGGAAGAGAGTACATGGTGAAGCAGCATTCTATCATAAATTTGAGGGGGAAAGTAAAGATGTAAAAGATGTGGTAGGCTTTCCCAGCCTGCCCATCCCATGAGAACCAGCAGCATTTCTAAAAATAGGAAATTCCTCTCAGTGGGAACATCACAAGTCCGTCTCTTTCCCCATTAGAAGTCAGGAGCATTAGCTAATCTATACAGTGTCAGCTTAGCAGAATACCATGCTGTCAAAGCTTAGCGATCCATGAGAGCCACCTTATACCCCTGAATTTCAAAGCAGTAGCTGTTCCTGTTATTGTGTCCATGTTTCAAAGAGCAGGAGCAAGGGAACAGGGTTTAAAGGATTGATTCAGGGGCCAAGTCCAGGTTCTGAAGCTTTTCATTTGTCTGAACTCAACTCTGAATTAAATTCGCTGCCTTGGTGCTGTTAAAGATGACAGATCTGACAGTCCCTTCCCCCTCACAGCCAGTGTGTGCACGAGCACAGAGTGCTGGTGTTAGTGCTAGCAGCGGGGCTTTGCAAATGGCTACCAAGTTTTGCTCCAAGGAATGCTGTATAATCCCAGGAAACAAAGCTCTGCACTGGCTCTCTTCCAGGACTGCATGACCATAAAGAGCCCCCTTCCCCCACAGGGTAGTCCATGAAGTTTCCCAGTAGCAGAGCTGCAGGTTTAGGCCAATTGAGGGTGATGCAGTCTGTCATAGCTGAAGTGCCCATCCCTTTGACACGCAGTGACATCACCAGCACTGACACAGCAGCTGCTGCTGCTCTCTGGCTCTCGTAAAAAGTGTAGCCAAGGAGCTGCCTGTGCTGGTCCGACCTACTGAGCTCCTGACTCTTGCACTACTTTGTGGTGGGCACCCACGGTGTCACAAGTGTGGTAGCTAGACTCCCTAGGATACACAGGTGTCATTTACAGGCTTTGGGGGAAATGTTTCCAGGATGTCCTGGCCCAGCGTATCTTGTCTTTCACTGCTTCTGTATTATCCTTGCCTGGAAGGCAGCCATTTCTCTTCTGATGTTTTTTACAGACTGGGGCATGAATCTGTGTCCACGTTTAAAGAACTAATTACTGCATTGCCCTGTCCCTTGCTCTGTGTCCTTTTTTTATTTTTTTTATTGTTTCCAGGGAAGCACGAGGCTGCAGAGATGCCCATAGGGGAGGTGTTTGTACCAAAGCAGCACAGTCTTGTGTCCTTTGACAATTTGATAATGATAGAAGTGCCATCCACTTGTAAAGCGCTGTTCTGGTGTCACATAATGAATTCAGGCCAGCCTGCTGGGAGGGAAAATGAGGAGGGGATGACTGTACTGAAATAAATGAGGACAGAGGGGAGGACCACAGATCAGGTCATGCAGTACAGCAGAGCCAGGACAGGAGTGAGGACTTCCTCATAATTCATCACCTTGTGCAGTCTGCCCTGCTAATGGAGCCACCTGGCAACAGGAACTCTGCGCTTCAGTGGCAGTGCCGTCCCTGGGGGCTGAGCCTTACACGCTCTGCTGCCCATCTGTCTCGACCTACATCTGCCCTGAGCTGAGCAGATCCAAGTCTGCCAAGTTTAGTGACACCTTGGCCAAGCTGTATTTGATCCCCGTTTTGGGGTAGTACTTCCTGGATACATCCTGAACACTTACTTCACCTTTACCCTCTCTCTGCCACCTTCTCCCTTTCCTGCATTAGCAGTGACCACAAGGTCCTAGCCAGGAGGTAAGGACAGGCAGTGTCATTCCCCATTGGCTTTCTTTCCAGTATACACTATTCCAGCATTTTTCCAGCCTTCCACCCAGTTCCATTCTGCTGGCTTCAGTGCAGCCTAAGCATCCCATAACCAAGGGAAAAAAAACCCTACCCACCAGCCTCGCCCTTCTCCTGGGAAAGCAGAATTCCCAAATGACCAGCAGCTTCAGCACCAGGGACACTTAGTCACTCACCATCCTGACAGCAAGAAGAAAAATGCTAATAGCAACAGTCTTGGGCAGTGCAGAGCTCTCAGCCTGGCTGTGTCTCAAATAGCCATGCTTGGAAGGGACAGGCAAACACCAAGGGAATTGATGTTCTCCCACTTCATGCAATGCTGTTTAGGGTACAATGGCAACAAAAAATATTTTTTCTGAGGAGTTTTGTCACGTGTGCTAGCAACAGCATGATACAAACTAAAGGCATCCACCCTGAAAGCCTCCAAAAGGGAGGCATTTCAAATATTTGCTATAATACTCCCCACTGGTGATGTTTGCTTATATTCTGTATTTCACTCTGCCTGGGAGGGTGAAAGTGCACTGGTTAGTTTTGACTTTCCAGTTCACCTCCATTACAGCTGCTCTGCCAGCCTGCCTGATTTTATCACAGTCTCACTTAACACACACTGTTCCACTGAAATGCTCAGCTCTTACAGGCACACTGGTCTGCACTTCCTCTTAAAAGCAACACAAAAATGAGCAGAAAACCTGCACAGTTCTCAGTTTTATTTCTAGAAATACATGAAGCTGTGAGCCTAACTCTTCTGACCTGAAAGCAGCATGCAAACAGAAGGTCAAGATTATATTTGGGTTTTGAGAAAACCGTACCATTATTTTGTTTGGTGTTGAAGGAGGGAGGGACTGTCTACATGATTTGGGTTGGAAATACTGGTATATTGTGCAGTTCCAGAACTGGAAGAGCAAAAAAAAGTGACACAAAAGAACAAGATTAAATGGCTGCACAGATAGAAAGGGGTGGTTTTTTTCTATTCCTATTAACATACAGCAAGCATGTAATTTGTGTTAGTAAACAAGTCTGATTTTTAGAACAGCTGTGCAGCTTGTCCATTTGTTGTGCACTGTGCACTCCAGAAATATTCTAAGTATCTATTGCATTGAGGAAAGATGGTCATGCCAGCAGCATCTCATCACTTTGCATTATTTATGCCCATCATGCATTCTTTCAGCTTCCTGAGTAACAATGGAGAAGGAATGCGTTTCCTGGTCACTGGGAGCTATCAGTTAATGGTGGCCATTTCAGGCCAGCTTTTCAAACACGCTTTCTTCCAAAATTTAAAGTATCAGTACAGGAGAATTCAGTTTGTGTTAAGATGCTATAGTAAAGAAGCTTCCTTGGAATCCCAGCTACACATCAATGCTGCTATGCACTGACTTCTCTGGAAAACTTGGCCCACATTCAGGTGCCTTCTGAGGTCTCAAAATCTGGCTAGAAACTGTTTTCAGAATTGGCCCAAGTACCAGGTAATGCTCAGGCCCATCTGTCATAAGTGGCAAAGATATAAACTTGTAGATGGGACAAGTTCTGCTGTGTGTTCATAGGAGCCTAGGAACAGGCTGCTGTAGGGAAACTTAGCTCTGGACAATGCTCTCCTCAGTTTTACTCCACCTGATTTAAATGTGCCTAGTGAGGTTTCGTTCACTTCCCAGTGACATAAAGCAAGAGCCCCGTCAGGCTCCCAGTCTCTTCCCTACCCTGAAGCCCTTGCAGTAAACAACATGAAAGCAGAAGGCCACACAGTCTGGCACTCCAGGTACTGGTTAATGTAAATGTTAGCATTGTTGCTAGCTGAGAACAGAGATCTGCTGTGCTTTGAGTCCTTTTGCCTTTGCTTTGGAAACCTTAAAGCCTCCAAAACGTATTTAATGTTTCCATTAGTTCTTGGTACGGAGGAGGAAATATGGAGCACTGACTGGAGGATGTAGCTCCCAGTGCTCTGAATCAGCAGCTCCAGGACAGATTATTTCTTTGAGTATAGGCACAAGCAGAAGTGATTGGCAAGCTGGGGCCTGCTCTAGAAATTAGGGCATGCGACATTCAAAGAAATCTTTTCATCCCAAAGGACTTCTGTCTACTTCTCAACACACCCACAGATACGCATTACAGGAATCTCATTATATTCCCTTGGAAGGCAGCATCTTCCAGAGAGAGGAGTATGGCAGCTTTTTACAGAGGTGCTTTAGGATGAGTTGCAGTGAGGTGTATCCAATACCTGTCCTTTGCTTTTCATCATCCCTTCTGTCCTCTCCTTGCTGGCACCACCAGCTCCTCACCTTGAGAGCAACTTGCTCAAATCACTGTTCTTGCACCCAGTCCGAGCTCTTTTCTCTCTCATACTCTTACTCAGCACCCTTCTCTTTCTAGGACACCATTACTCTCTGGGTCTCATAACAGCCACCCAACCCAGCTTCCCACTCACTTTGTGTGTCCTCAAAGGGATGTGTCACATCCCCCCCTCCTTCCCCTCATTTTCTTCGTCTGACCATCAGGTGACCTTCCTTCTCCTTTGCTCACAGCCATCTGTCATATTTGGGTAACACCTGCCCCTCCTGGCACATTCTCCCCCTCCAGTGTGAGCTGCCTGCTTGTTTTGCAGTGACATAAGTCTTCTTCCTTGGACTTTAAAGGGCTTTCATGCAGGACATCACTGTGATCAGTTAGGCTAAGCCTCAAAACCCTCTTACTCAATTATAAAAATTTAAGTCATAAGCTCCCTGGAATCAGCATTCATTTCATTTCATCTCCCAAGAGCTGTTCCCTCTCTAGGTAGTCAGTGTTCACTGTGTCAGCTGTCCCATCTTGTGGTGATGTCCTCAGACAATCAGAGCCGGTCTCCCACTTGACAAATAGGGACACTGCCATAAAACTCTGCCTTACAGAGTGGCACAGTCTGGTAAATATTTCATCTCTGGATAACACCAGCTTTAGAAAGATGAGAAGGAAGCTCCCAGTGACTAAAATTGAGCAGGAAAGAGGTGAATTGCTGAAAGAAGCAGCACAATTTACAGCAGTAGTAACAGCAAGCTGTGAGATATCTGGCGCAAAGCAGCAGCTTTGGGGTTTTCAGCACTTCCTGATCTCACTGTTTCCATTCAACCCCACCAGGACCTGTGGCTGTGGTTCCACAAGACAGGAAATCAGTAGTATGCTTGCTACCAGTAAAAAAAAATAGCACAAACAAACAAAACAAAGCCAAACCAACAATCAGTGTAGCTATGTGGTGAGAAATGCTGAACCAGTGCATGCCCACTCCTTGCTGGTTTAAATTGGCTTTAAAATCTTACAGCCAAGGCAGATTTTATGCTGGGACAGGTATCATCCATCTTCCCACAGTCAGCATAAAGACTGTATCGTGCCTGATCTGACTTGACAGAATGTAATTGCATAATCCTGCCAGATCTTGGTGAAATGCATAGTGCCAGATACTCCAGTGGGGCACAGACAAGTATTCATTAGGCCAGCCTGCCTTCTGGAGTCTTGGTGGCAGGGAGTCTGAAAGAAGATCATTTTCTCTGCAGGCTGAACCCACTGACAGTTCTGCTGACTTGTCAGCTTTGTATTGAGTCTCTTGAGTCTTTTTCATGCTGTCAAAAGGAAACCTGTCCCGTGAAAAAACATCTGATGGAATAAAATTGTTATCATGTTCATCTTGTCCTCCTAGTACTGTATGATTTGGATTCATTTTCTCTTCACGTTCACCTTATCTGGAGGTTGTGAAAGAAGCTGCATCAGTGATGTTAGAGAATGTTTAAGTATGCAGCATGTTTTTCAACAAGGATGCAAGTACAACAGACAGGAATTACTGAACAGAAAATTTTTCCCTTTACAATTCTGTAGGAACATCCCTGTAGTGCTGGTTTTGCATTAATGCAGCTTTGGCAAGCAGATGGCTTCCCTGCTACCCTGTAAGTTCACAATAAAACTGTGCTGTGTTCTGTGGACAGCTTCACCCATCCCTGAAACACTGCCAAAACAGAGATAGTGCCTGCCTGCTTTTGTGAGAGGCCTTAGCAATGCCCTACAACACAGGGAGGTGTAGGGAGACATAACGCATTTGCAGTGGAATGAGCAAGGGACACTACGAAAACTCCTAATTTGACTGTAGATGGAGATCAGTTCTTGGTCTAAGCTCGTACTGTAATTAACTGCCAGAAGAAAGAGGCAGGCCCAGTGCATCTGTGAAACGAAAAAGGGGCAGGAGGGAAGAAACCAAAGCAAGGCTGGTAATTTTTACAAGGCTGGTAATTATTTAGTTACAGAATCAGCCTCAGGTTTTCAGGTGTTGAATCACCTCCAGCTCTGCCTGGAGCCAGGCAGAATGCCCTGAGTTCTTGATGCCATTGAAGAGCCCTCCAAAAGTGAAAGCTCCAAACTAAACATTATAAATATTAATCTAAGACCTTATTTTTAAACACCTTTATTAATAGCTTGCCCTTAGCATTTTACACTGTCATCCTGCTATCCAAATACTTCAGTAACAATCTACTCTATTATACACTAAAAGCAAGACTAAAAAGTCAACCCCATGAATCACATCTGTAGCAATTTTCTAGGCACTGTGTGCAAAAACACCACCACAGTCAGTGACTCCAAGCAGACAGTTGTAAACAGAGGTCTGTCCCACGTCATGCTGGGTGTTAAGGAACTATTCAGCACTCGGAATAAATTTCCCCTCTTTCCCTCTGTAGTGCTCTATCACTTAAGAACAGAATACATACACTTACACCTTGTTATTCCTACCAAGTACCTCCAGGCAAAGGAATGCAGCTGTGATCAGGAGCACTGCACACACAAGACATGTTTCTTGCTCAGCTGGGCACCAACAGGAGAGGTTCCCTAAGCTCCAGAGCAAGTGGGACGTACAAGGGGAGGGTGTGGGTTGGGCTTTTGTCCCAGCATGGGACACAAATGAGTCCATGGTGATGTTTCAGAGCAGTGTCACTCTCCAGGGCTTTGTTCTCTCTTTAATGGAGATATGCAGGACAGCTGTCAGGAGAATATCTCTGAACAAGCACAGAAGCCAGGAAAGAAAGTCAGCTAATCAATCTAGACATTTAATGAAGTCCACAGGGACATTCAAGACTCATTGTATGTTTCTATAGCAGCTGGGAATATACAAAGGGTCCAAGCAGAAATTAATTTCCTTTTCTTGCTGGGTAGAGCAACATTTATTTTTGTTAATAGGAAAGAGAGGCTCAGGAAATAGATACCTTCTAAGTGCTACTTGAATGCAGGCTTGATACAGGATAAAATTCATGAGAACTAAGAACCTAAAGATACTTATGAACAAACCTGAGACCCAGGCAGATCAAAGGGCTAAGATCAGTCTCCCTAGTCCTCAGTTAATACCAAAACTACAGTTACACTTTTTTCTTACACCTCCCTTCTTTTAAATAATCAGGTCCCACTTTTACTGAATCACTAAAAGGTAGGCTGAGTGTCGGGTGGAGACTCTTTGCCCAACTCATCCCAGCCCCTATTAACACAGCAGAGAGCGTAACAGCGACTGTTCCTCTGCTGTCAGAGGGAAACCCACCCTCTGGGACAGGACATCACTATAGCATTACAAGGTAGCCTAGAGAGCTTGATTCTCCCAAGAAAAAGACTGGACAAAGTAGTTATGGTACAATTCAAACATGTGCCAGCTTGACAGAAAAACATCCCAGTCCATGAGATTTGACAAGATTAAATACACAAACATCTCCAAATAAAGTCACCCTGACTCACTGCTTCCATGATAAAAAAGCAAGCTGTGTAGCTCTGCGTATGAAGAATAAACTGTCCTGCCATGCAAGATGACTTCCAGCCCTGGCAGAAGTGAACATAAAGTCTGTGTATCCTCTCTTTAGCAAAGTGTGAGGGGGCATGGGAGGTCCCTGTTTGCACATGCATTGATCTGCTTGCAGAGGGACAGCTGACAGCCTGAACCCGGGCCAAGTGAAACGAGGTATCAGCATTGACTTTGTCCTGCTGCCACCGCCCCCAGCACAGGTTAGGAAGGAGTCAGCACACTGATCTTTGCAGCAGATTTGCAATTAGAGCAGTAGAGTAGAGCTCCCTGCAGCCAGAGCACCTAAGGTTAAAAAGCTGAGGTTAACACCTAAGGTTAAAAAAGGCTGTTAATATGTCAAAGCGAGCAGGACCAAGTTTATTTCAGTTTTAAAAGACTAAATTATGACTGTGTTTGAGGTCAGACATGTGGACTGAGCAAGATACACAGCTATCAATATAATATATTGAATGCTCAGCAGGTCTTTGTCAAAGCTAATACTAATTCTGAATTCTCTGAAGTTCTCAGCCTCAAGCGTAGCTGAGCAAAGAGCCAGGGCCCAGCATTGCTTGTTCTTGTTAGAGGAGCCACTCATGTCCTAGTGAGCAGAAGGACACTGGTGGGACAAACATCTGTCTTTCATTTTTGATTTCTGTAGATCCCATGGAAGAGAGCAGGGCAAAGTGTCCACATCCAAGAGCACACACCTCACACGTCCACACTCTGCCACTCTCTTTTCCTGTAAGGGGCAAACTGTAATTGGCCAAAGCAGAACTGCCCAGTAATAATACTTTGAAGTTGCATAAAAGTTCTCAGTAGGAAAAAGTAAATACCAATTTATCCAGCTGTAGAGAAAGTTCACACAGGCTTTATTCCTCACATGAGAGCCAGGATTTCGCTCCAGTTTGCTTAGTCATATAGAAGAAAAGGCCAGTGTCAAAAGATCAGAGCTCAGCTATCCTTCCTTCTGTGGTTCCAGTCTAATGATTGGGATGCAGTGGTTGCCCTCTAGGTTTTAGAGGGGGCAGAAGGAAAAAAAGGAAGAAAAAGAAAGGGGAGCAGGAAGAAAAAGCACTGAACTAATTATCATGCATTTATTCATGAAAGCCAAGATTAAAATATTATATTAAAGGATTTGAATGCAAATAGCATTTGCTCTGTCCTGATTTCCCTTAACAAAGTGCAGCACTCTGGTGACTCAGATAACCCCAAATGTTGCACAGCATAGGAGAGCCTGACAGAGCAGGGGGAGAGAACCAACCAGTCTGTCACCAGGACTTTAAAGAAGATTAAAACAATGCCACAGAGCTAGGAAACAAGGTAATTTTGTTGCTGTCAATAGTATTGTTTTAGGGACTTCTCCACACATGCTGTTTATCATGCCCTGTACTGCTTAGAGGTGGGCCCAGTCTGACACTGAATCCATTATCCTTCGTCCTGAGGCACGTGAAATTTGAACCCACTGTTCCCTGGCCTGTGTCTGCCTCTGGTGTTCACAGCAATGCTGTCTGCTAAGCATCAAGCTCTTGGCTAAGTGAACACAAATCATTTGGCTTTGTGCACATGCAGCAGGTATGACAGGATGATTACTCTGGTAAGGAAGGTTATTTGCATCCTGGGATTTGAACTGGATGGGACATAGTTAGTCTTGCACAACTAGACAAGACCTGAGATTCATTAAGCAGCGGAGATACGCATCTCAAACCAGTCTGGGTGCAAGTTCTGCAATTACCCAGCTTTCTACAGCGTTTGTAGGCTATGCTGATGGCCAGTCATTCACAAACCAGACCTCTCTTGTTGCCACACACAAGACTTCTGCAGTAGGTGTTTGACCACAGCAGTTGCTCCTTGATGTGCATTTGAATGAAGATCTGGAGCACAAGTTCAAGACTTCTTTGGGTGATCCCGTAAGGTGGAGAGGACAAGAGCTGTCCTTAACTGTGTGCCTCGTGGGCATTTCCACAAGAAGGACAGTGCCTCATCTCCTTATCAAGCTACCTGGTCCACTGGGAAAGCTGCTTCCTTGCAAGCTTACCCTCAGTTAGCTACAGATAAACAGTTTGAGTACAGCACGTAGGCTCTCTGCTCCCATGTTTGCTGCATCTCTGCTCTTCCTCCCCCCCTTGCAGGTTATGACTTCGCTGCTGTACTGGAGTGGTTCGCAGAGCGGGTTGACCGCATCATTCTCCTCTTTGATGCTCACAAGCTGGACATCTCTGATGAATTCTCTGAGGTCATCAAGGCCCTGAAGAACCACGAGGACAAGATGAGAGTTGTTCTCAACAAGGCCGACCAGATAGAGACTCAGCAGCTGATGCGGGTGTACGGTGCCCTCATGTGGTCCCTGGGAAAGATCGTCAACACTCCCGAGGTCATCAGAGTCTACATCGGCTCCTTCTGGTCCCATCCCTTGCTCATCCCCGACAACCGCAAGTTGTTTGAGGCAGAGGAGCAGGACCTGTTCAGGGATATCCAGAGCCTGCCCCGCAATGCAGCCCTGAGGAAGCTGAATGATCTCATCAAGCGAGCACGGCTGGCCAAGGTGGGTGTTGGCATAGAACTCCCAAGCGTTCGGTTTAGGCTGCAGTCTGCAGCGTGCAGCTTATGGAGAAGTGGGTTTGGCCAGTTCAGCTTGCAGAGCTGGTGGTTCCTACTCTTTTTCCATCCTGTTTAACTTAGGCCCAGCATATGAGCCCTATATGGAAAGAAAACACCTCCTTTGCTTGGTATGTCAATCATGGCAGGCCAGAGTGAGGAAGAAAACTACAGGTCAAAGCAGGTAGCACTTGAAGTGGTCTGGAAAGCAGTTGCTCTGTGCTAGCAACTTGAGAATTAGGACCAATTCAGTATATCAGAATCATACACCAAGGGAATTCATAAGCTCTAAGTCTTTTGCTTTTAACTTCTTATGCAAGGGAGATACGTGGCTTAGATGGATACAGAGGAGGTGGAGACTCACACAAATGATAAATAAGCCTGCAGTATCCCTGAGTATTTGAAATGAGCTGAAAGAAGCTCCTAAAAATACATGAAAGAACCCCACATCAATTGAGAAAGATATCAGAAGATCCCTCAAAAGCTTTCAGTGCAGGGGTCTTCATTTCAAGAAGAAATGCTTGGTTCACCATTAAAAAAAAAAAAAAGCCAGAATGTTGCTTAAGTTAAGGACTGGTATTCATACTAAAACACTAAACCTGTATGTTTGGACTGGAAAGGGGCTGTTCCCTTGGAGGCCATGCCCAGTGGAAGAAAAAAAAAACCCACCACTCCCTCCAGAGAGTGCATATGAACGTTACTCTGTATGCTCAGGGCTACACCTTGTTTTCACATTGTCTCAGCACAGCCAGAGCATACAGAGAAGCATTTAGCAGTGGAATAACAATGCATAGGTCCAGGCAAGCTGAGGAGCTGAGCTTGCTCTTCGGGGTGGGACAAGATGGAGTCAAGTCCTAGACACAGATACTCTGTGAAGAATACTTCTCTGAGAAGAATTTTCTGATGTGCTGTTTAACATTTGCCTTCATTCCGTATCATTTAATTCTCTTCAGGTCCATGCCTACATCATCAGTTCCCTAAAGAAGGAAATGCCCTCAATGTTTGGGAAAGACAACAAAAAGAAAGAGCTTGTTAACAACTTGGGAGATATTTATGCCCGGATTGAACGGGAGCATCAGATCTCACCAGGAGACTTCCCTAATCTGAGAAAGATGCAGGTAAGCAGTGGCATCTTGGCAAAAATCCAAGGAAAGAGCATTAGAGTAACTGCAGGGAATACAGCAGAGCCATGCAGACACTGATTGTTGCCACCTGTGGGAAAAGCCTGCTGTAATGTTGAAACGTGCCTTAAAATATGTGCAGGCTATATTTGGGCATGAGCACTTCTTACACATACAGGTCATGTGAAGCATTACAGCTTCACATTCATTTCTCATATCTTTGCCTAAATAGCACTTTCCAGCAAATGATTTCTTCTGTTTTTCTTTATGTTTAATTCCAGGTTCCATTTGCAGATTTTTCAGGCCTAAGCATACCGTTAATTTATATTAAAAGGAAAGCTGTGTCCTGAAAAGGCTACACATGCCACATTCCTTAGGAGCTATATTTGTCTTCTACCTCACTCTTTGTTTCTAGAAAGAGAGAAAGGAAGGTGTGAAAACTTAAAGCCCCTTTTCTGTTTTAAGCAGAGAAGCAGGTTTTCTGTTCTGCAGACCTGAGACCTGGCCCAGTGTTCATGCAAGTCAAAAACTTCAAAGGACCTTGTATTGTACAAGCCTTGTATTGTACATTCAAGCAGTGCTGGACACTGCTGCATTGCTGCGTGGCTTCAGTCCAAGCAGAAACCTGTGCTGAGTTCTAGCTGTTGAGGTTGCTACTAGTTACCTATGGAAAACAGCATTTGCCTGGTTTTTTTCTTTTTGAAAATATATTTTCCCTCAGTTGTTGAGAATGAGATCTATGGAGTGCATCCAAGAGATCTCATTCACTGCTTGTTAAAATGTGTGTGCTTAAAAAGAACTGTATCAGTCCAGTAGGAGTGAATAGTGTGGATATAATAAGTAGAGGGTGAAAGATAAAGCTGTAGGTCATTTTGCAGCTAAGAAGAGAGTTCTCTGCAGGTCCTACTCAAAGCACTTTTGCTTAGCTGTGAAATTAAAGAATCTGAGCCATGCTGTAAAGACATGCTCACCACCTCTTAGAGACGTGCTACTGCCTTAATGGCATCTGAAAGATGCTCTGCATGGTGATGAGTACAATGGTCTTTTGCCATTGTACTCCTTCCCAGAGTCCAGAAGGGGGAGGGAATGTAGAGCACTGGCTGGAGGATGTAGCAAGAGCCATACAACCAGTTTGCCTTGAACTATTCGGTCATTTTCTGTGGGACTTAAGAGGATTTAAGTAAGAGCAAGGCCAGCCAGGGAGACCCCATCCCATGCTGAAATCAGGGGTGTCAGAGGAAGGAATGCCAAGCTCCCCACTCCTCTGCAGTAGCAGGGTTTTGTGAGCCAAGCAGCAGGCAGGAATCCCCTGCACACCACTACTCCACCATGCACGGTCATGCCGCTCACCTCTTGCTGTGTTGTCCCATTTTAAGGATCAGTTGCAAGCCCAGGATTTTAGCAAGTTCCAGCCTCTGAAGAGCAAGCTGCTGGAGACGGTAGAAGACATGCTGGCCAACGACATTGCCCAGCTCATGGTGCTCGTCCGCCAGGAAGAGTCCCAGCGGCCAACCCAGATGGTGAAGGGAGGAGCCTTCGAGGGCACCTTACACGGTCCCTTCGGCCATGGCTACGGAGAAGGCGCCGGAGAAGGGATCGATGACGCCGAGTGGGTGGTGGCCAGGGACAAGCCCATGTACGACGAGATCTTCTACACACTCTCGCCTGTCGATGGTAAAATAACTGGTGCCAATGCCAAGAAGGAGATGGTAAGATCTAAGCTGCCCAACACCGTGCTGGGCAAGATATGGAAACTGGCTGACATCGACAAAGATGGCATGCTGGATGATGAGGAGTTTGCCTTGGCGAATCATCTCATTAAAGTCAAGTTGGAGGGTCATGAGCTGCCAAATGAGCTCCCTTCCCATCTCCTCCCTCCATCCAAAAGGAAAATAACAGAGTGAAAGGAAGGTTACAGGGGAGAGGGAAAGGGAAGGGGAAAATAAAAGATCTAGAAAAACATGTTTACTTAAATTATACCTTTAGATGTGAGATCACGTTTGGATTTATACCTACTTTGCTGTATGAAGAACAAAATCTAAAGCAGAACAAAGAAGTCCAATCCTTCACGATAATATGCAATTAACTCTTCCAGTGTACTGTCCCTGCTTTCTAATGTGTAGTCTGTAAATATGAAGGTAAAGAAAGGATGTTGCAAACTAGGAGACTCTCTTAAGCAGGAGTAGAAGGAAACCTGAAGTGGGCTGCATTTTTGGAGAGTGGAATAGGCACTAATAGAAATCTGCTAACTGCCAGTATCACTCCTGAGCTTTGGCTGCACCTTCTGCCTTTTAATGGGTCTTGCAAACTTCAGGAGACTGAGATCTTGATAGCAAAGAGAAACCACAAGGTCTTCAAGCTATTGGCCAAAATAAAGAGCATTTCCTAATTAATATAAGCCCACACTAAAGTACTAGATATAAACCCCAGAGTTCAGACCTTTAGGAACCTTGATTCACCATTAGATGCAAATTTTACAAACGTTCCCCTGTCCTGAAAGAAAAACACATTAATAAAATCTGAAAGAGCTCTGAACTGGGCAGCTGGAGTTCCTCATTGTTCACTGTGGGACAGGCACTCAGAGTTCCCAATCATCGCTACCTCCCATTCAGTCCCCAGGGGAGATTTGTTCTGCAGGCATGGCCAAGAGAACCAAACTCGAGGGGAAGCAGAGGGAGGGGCCCTAGAGGGGGACATCAGGTGGGTTGGAAGGGAAGAACACCGCTTCCAGGCTCACCCAACATTTCACAACCAGTGGGTAGTGTTTGCTCTTTGAACAGTGGTGGTGTCTGTGATCCCTGTGAAGTGATGTGTTTGCTCTCATCGTGCACAGTGAAAGCTCTGAAGCCCCATTCTCACTGTACAGATACAAACCCCACACTGTCAGGTGGATCCATCACAAGGGCAGAACACACACGGGCACTGGGCAGAGCTTGCTGTGCTCCGTGCCTCCACAAACCTAGCCGAGATGTCAGCCTTCACACTCCTCACCACACAGTAACACTTGGTCCCCTCCAGAACTTTACCCCGAGCCAGGAGACCTTCCCCACTTCTTTCATGCGCTATGAAATTTTTGTTTTCAAGACCCAATTTTAGCAGAAGTCCCTCAATTTCCTGTTTCATTGCCTAAACACACACGTGCGCGTGCACTCTCTGGTTTTTGTTGTTGCTTTGGAGCAGTGTGTTGTTCCAATCCTGTTGTCACTTTATATAAGCTGAGCTCCTACTGTGATGAAAAACCAAGATAAGTATAACTTATTTTATATCTCTTGTGTTCATATTATATAGAGAAATATATTCTGTGTATGTAGGATGTGCTTATTGCAGTACATTTATCACTTGTCTTAAAAATTAATGCATTAACCTTTTTTGTACCCTGGTCCTAAGACATTATTAAAAAAGAAAGGCCAGATATGTCTACTTCTTTACATAGCAAAATGAAATGCAGCTGAAAAGAAAAAAAAGATTATTTCTAAGTGCAATAGAGGGAGGAGATTATCCTTATGCACATTCCCAAATGTGTATGTACAGATCAGCCCAGCTGGACTCGGGTGTGCACTGCTGAATGACTGGTTGACACCTGCAATATCTTTCTCTTTGGCAGTCTAATCACAACCTCCATACTTGCCAAAGCAAAAGGAATTGTACCCGTGATTCACCTTGTTCAGTGCAGGGGAGAGGTAACAACCAAATTTCAGTAGAAAAAGGAATATATTGAAGGAGTTTCTTCCTGCCAGTCACAGATGAGAATGCTGCAAATTTATCAAGATCTGTAAAGGATGCAAAAAACCTCCGTCTTAAATCTTACTAATTCTACTTCTGTCTTCATTGCTCTTTGTTTTCTGTACATGTTCATGACAGTGATAGTTATCCCCAGAGTGGGACAGTGAGAGGCACCGAGTAAGACAGGGAGAGCAGTTAGGATAGTCCTGGGGAAGCACTCGGAAAAAGGGTCTGAGCTGTAGTAGTTGGCCCAGTTTCCATTTAGCATCTGTACAGGATGAGAGAGGGGTGAGAGGAAATCATAGGGTGGAGAGTGAAAGCAATAAATGCAAATTGAGGGAAAAGTCAGCAAACTCTTGTCATGCCAGTTCAGCTGCCCAGTAACCCCCAGTTTAACTGTCATCACAGTACACATCTGCTAAGGCTATTCCAGGTCTTCCTGAGGAATTTGTGTCCATTGGGCTCCAGCTGAGGCTGAACACAGCACCCTGAGTCAGTTCTACCTCTGTGTGGGCACAACTGTCTGATAGACACACATACAGCACATGGCTTGTGCCAATCACATGCTGAAATTTAACTCCTTAAAAGGCAGAACATTACTGGTCCTCTCAAAGGGGATGGGAGAAGCTGATGTCTGTTAGTCTTTCCTTCCCTGTACACTCCAGCAAAGTGCTCACGTAGCCAAAAATTCATTGTAACAGCAGTGAAACAGCTTTCAGGGCACATTTGTGCCTGATTGTTTGTGCATTCACAAACCAAACCCCTGGCCTATTGTTAAAACACATGTAGTTGGTTAGTTATCAGTGCCTGACTGCAGCTGTGCTTCAGACTTATCTCGAAGAAGGGCCCACTGTTACACAGGAAACAGATTTCCTGTGTTGCTGGTAGCAGCAGTTACCCCCACACCGTGGCTGGGAGATGCCAGCACATTCCACAGCTCGTGCCTGCTCCACACATCATGTTCCTCTCGTCCCTGTGCCAGCCTCTCGGGATGTTCCAGCAGGATTCACCAGGAAGGGCCGGCAGGACAGTGGCACAGAGAGCTCTGCCCGCACAGTTCAGTGCGCGAGGAGCCATTGCAGCACTGCCGGGTGGGGTTTGCTTTCATCCCTGCTC
The DNA here is from genome assembly GCA_013397975.1 of Machaerirhynchus nigripectus. Lineage (NCBI taxonomy): Eukaryota > Metazoa > Chordata > Aves > Passeriformes > Dicruridae > Machaerirhynchus > Machaerirhynchus nigripectus. Next base: position 740,800 of record VZRQ01007680.1, on the reverse strand, counting down.
AGGAACCACTTGGCGCTGTCAGAGCGCAGCTTCCCCACCCGTGTTGGGGAGAGAGAGGAGAAAACAGCACCAGCACTTCACTGACAAACACACTGTTACTTACTAGGATTGCCCCGGGGTCTGCCAGCAGGGCAGGAGACGAAGCAGCCCTGCTAGAGGGAACAGGACAGCTGCTAGGGGGACTGTGTTTCCAGAGAGGCACGTTATGAGTCCTCTTTAGTCAGATAACCATCCAGCATGTTTCATTTTTGCTAGGCTCATCAGGAAGTTAAAAAAACCAACAACAATCAAACAAAATCCCACTAAAACACCGAAAACCCACGTCAAACCTTAAACACCCTGAGGTTGTCTATACAAAAACATATGAAATGCTGTCTCTCCACTATGGCCATGAAGAAGGTGCATATATTCCTCCATCCCCTTCCCAGATAGCAGCTGCACATGCACACACCCCCTTTTTTTTCCTTTTCCCTTCCAAGTTACGACTCCCTGGGCAATCCCAGCCACCTGTATTGTTTCCCACATCTGTGGAAGGATGTGATTTCCCAGGCCCACCAGGACTCCAGGCACTGCACGCAGGCCTCCAGCCAGTGCATGTTCCCGCCAGTTCCCAGAGCCACGCTCCAAAGGCAGTTATCTGTGTCCAACAGTGCTTCCTTTTTCCAAGAGCAGTTCTCAATTACTGAACAAGATTTCCCCAGGAGGTTAGACAGAGGAACCGATTCATTTGCTCTGTCTGTGGGTGGGGGATTTTATCATGTGAACATACCACTACCACTCACTTCTCTGATCCTCTCATGTCCTTCTCTACCCATCCTCACACAGAAGAGCTTTCACAAGGTCAGAAGAACAAAAAGGTCCTCTTTTTGTTGTTTTTTACCCCTCTAAGTAGGAACTTCATTTGGTTTTCTCTCTGGGAAGGATCTAGGGCAGAAACAGCTGTACCTACATGCCATATGGGCTAATATGTGAGTCCCTTGAAAATTAGATTCTCTCTACTGTGGAACGTGACAGGCAGATAAGATCAACAGTGCTATACAACCATTTATTTGAAGGGAAGGATAATAATTACACTAAGTTCCCTGAATAAGGTTTCACAGGAGGTGTGTAGCTTAGCAAAAGGCAGTTACTTCTGGGAGCTGGAATTTAGCCAATGTTCTGAGGTTCAGAGGGATTTTTAATCAAACAGAAAAGGTTAGAATCAGTTTTTCCATCACCTTAAGTTCCAACACAAACTTCATACAACAATGAAATTAAGATTTAAGTCTGGAAACTGTTCTTTTAAGTTGTTCTCCTTATTATGCCTTAATGCTTTGTCCATACGACAGCAGCCTTTGGTTAGTGAGCAAAAGTTATGGGTTGTTTGACCTTACAGAGAGGGACAGCATTCCTACAAGCCCAGCTGGAACTGTGGACAAGCTCCTCCAGAATTCACCTCAGATCACGCTACACCTCTCACGTCACTGAGAGTTTCCACCTCTGCTATTGTTTATCTCATGTTTCTTTTATTATAGAGAGAAGCTGTGGCTCCACATTCAGGCTTTGATAAATTAAGGGACATAATAGACTATTTAAGCCCTTCCTAGATGCAGAAATCCTAAAGTCCTTCAAAGTCTGACAGATGGGTGGGAATACCCATGGAGAACAGCACTGAATTATTCCAGAGGAGCAGCTTGACTAGTAACATCCAACTTATTTTTGTGGAGCTTTCATAACATAGCATAGCATCTATTATTTTCTGGTCTTTCCTTTTCCTTCCTTGTGCTTATAACCCTTTCCCTCCTCTTCCCAGTCTGTCCAAGGGTGGGGGAAAAACACAGCTTAGTTTGGAATCTCAACATGCTACAAAGTTCAAGGCTAGTGCAGGGCAGTCAATCACAGTGTGATTGACTTTCCAGCTCCTTTGGGCACTGCTGATAGAGTAACAAATCCCGTATTTAAAGCAGCCCTTCGAAACAATTCCTCGGTGCCTGAAGGGAGAGAAATCCCTGCTGAGTACAGCACACGCCGTCCACGGCGCGCCCGTTCCACTGAGCCCTTCGCTGTCAAACACTGCACGGGTTGCTAGGTTTAAAATGGGCTCCTCTCCAGCTGCTTACGTGTCCTGTAAACAGCCGTCAGCGAGGCCTCCGTTAATGCCTGCAGCAGACGTGAGCGTGGGAGATATTTATAGGCCTCGGATTAGATCGCCCTCCTTGCCTGGGCCATTGCGCAAACAAAGGGCGTGTGCGTGGAATTCCTCTCCTCACGCCACACAAGTTCGCTGCAAGCCAACGCCAGCTCTCTCCGAACAGCTCTTACCCACCACCCTACACATTTATTAGCAAGATGAGGATCACAGAAGCTCCTTATAAGGTGATGGTGGCACAGAGGCCAGTAGGAAGCAGTGCTCCCAGGGAAAGCTCTCTGGCTGTTTTCTGACCTCCTTCAACCATGAGTTTTCAAGGCAGAGTTGCAGCAGCGTTTTTCCTAAAGACAGTGGAAAGGTATCAAAATGAAGAGTTTGCTGCCTGTAAGCCATTTCCAAAACAGCCTAGGAAGAATTCCCTGCATCCTATCATCTTTAAAGCTTCCATGTCCCACAGCACAGCACCTCCAGTTGTATCAGAACTGTGAAGCTGCAGTCCAAGCTGGCAGCTCACAGGTATTTTAAGTTTTCAGAAGCAGAATTGCTCCCCATCTGGGATTTAAATATCCAGTCCCTCAGTGAAGAGTTCCTTCATATGCCCAGTTGGGAATTTCAATTCTTCTGCATACACAGAAAGGTCATAAGCAGCTTAAGCTTCCGTAACAACTATGGAATGTTGTTATGGAAGCTTAAGCTCCCTCAATCCAGTTCTAGCATGGAACAAACCCTTGGCAAACTAGAGAACTTGCACCACTTGCCACCAAGGGAGATTAGTTCTTTAATTAATATCACCTTTGATGACTCATCATGCCAAAGGGATAAAAACACACCAATGATCATCTTTTCTGCCAAGAAATTACAGCTTGCAAACTAAACTATGGAAAGAACTGGTGGCGTTTTTCCCAGCCACCAACATACAATAGCAAAGCATACCTAAAGCCCTTCTTCCTTCTCAGCTAAGCAAGGCTTCACTCTTCCTTCTGAAATTAAGCAGCCTTGCAAGGGGAAAGGAGGTGATCTAGTGGTTGCCATTTAATGCTATTCTAGAGCTTTATAGGCTGCTCAGGGGCAATAGAAAATCCAGTGGCTGGAAGAACAATTAAGAAAGAAGTTTTACTGCCCAGAGACACCTCGCATGTACAGGAGCAGAGATCATTAGAGAAAAAGTGTTATGCAAGCAGTGAGCGTCAACCCCAAGTCTCACAGGAAGCATTAATCAGAAAATCCATGTGGGTCAAGTACTGGTGACACACTGGGACCTGGTTTTTAGGGCCTAGTTCAAAGCTGCTTCCGCCTGAGGCAGGCAGTACGTGGCACACCCAGCACTCAGCTCTCGAGACATGTACTCTGCCTCATCAGCTGTAGCCATCACATACAGCAGTGCTGTGCAACACAGGAGACTGAACGCCTCAAACATCCAGGCCCACAGCAACCAACACCATAGCCCATGGATCTGACACTCCCACAGCTGTCTGTGCAACCATGCCACCTTTTTGGTGGTGGGGTTTTTGCAGGCAGTTGGGATATTTTTTCCCCCCGTAAACCCTTCACAGGAATGGAGACTGATGAGGCGGTGAGGTTTGGCAGCAATACTTTCCCTTAAGCTCTGCTGATTGAATTGCTTCAGCCCTTTCCCTGCAGTATTTTCCCAGCCTTAAAAGCTATGTTCCCCATATCTGTGAGGAGAGAGGACTCTGCCAAGCTTCAAGCACAGTGCTTCAGCAGAGCAGCACAGAAAAGAGACCACATGCTGCCTATGAGGTGGCAAAGCTTAGGCTTGGACAGGTTTTTCCTCCCCCTCCATCCTCTACACAGCTGAGTCAAACCCCAGAAGCAGCACATCATCTCAGGCTCGGTAGCGTTTCAGTACAGACCCGGGGCAGAGTTTCACATCTCTCCTGAGAACCTGGAAAGAGCAGTCTTGAGCTCTGGTTGTGGCTTTTCTGAGATATTCCACTACTCAAGGCCACTCTCTGTCCTTCCTCTCCCCCAGGGGCTTTGGGGAAGTACAGATCTTCATCCAACCTGCACCATGGGAGGGGGGAAGAAAAGTGCTTATACTGACAGCCCGAAAGCCTTCCTAGACAGACAAGAGTGTTGCTTGTTCTGTAGCCTCTGGAAAAAGCCAATCCATGCAAGGTCCCAGCAACACAGCTGAGGTAGCTTCCCAGCACAGCCTTCAACAGAAGCTGCCAAAGGCACAAAGAGCGTCCCAGGGGTTGAGAGGTGGGACTGGAAAACATGGGAAACCTGCTAGAAGTTGGCCAAGGTGCCATGTCCATACAGCCAGGGCAGGCTGGTGCAACTAGAGCTTGTTGACACCAGGCCATGCCTCTGTGGAGGGCCTGTCCAACCCTCCTGGAGAAGCTGCTCTCCCACAGCAGGAAGCATGGATGTCTCCTTCACAAGGGAGACAAATAAGCCCAGCAGAGCAGTGGATGATAAACTGCTAACGTGACAAACGAGGACACGTCGTCCTTTCCATGTGCTTCTCTCCCAGCCCTGGAGAGATCACTTAAGGTCACTAATATTTCTAACGATCCTCTTCCGATGGGTTGCCTCACTCATTTCACTCCATTTCACAGAAATAAAGGCGGCCTGGCGGCCTTTCACCACTTCCTTTCAGGAGGACAGAAGGGAACAAAAGCCAGCTCAGTCCCGCTGAGAGCCGTGGGCCATCATTACAGCCCAAGAGGCACGCGCCAGCTCCAGCCCTTTCCCTTGTCCCTGAAGGGAATTTACTGGTCCAGCTTCTCACTGCAGATGTGAATGCCAGAACTGGGATTTACATGGAAAGGCTGCCAAAGCTGGGACAACACAGGGCTGGTGGGCTCACCTTGGCCACCTGGAGATGCCCTGGGAAAAGAGGATGTTCAAACCATCTTCCCACCTGGCTTCCTACCATCTCCAGAGCTGGTCAAAAGCAGTCCATTTTTCCCCCTCTGGCTAAGGAAATGCCTACAAAGGACCCTACCAGCCTGGTTGGAGGTTTGCAGTTCTGCCACCAAACATACCAATGAGCTCACAGCATTAACTATTCTTGAGGCACCTCAAGGCATCAGATACAACCTCACTGCCTGCCCCAAAGTCCTTCAGTGGAAGGACGAGGGAGGCGAGCACCTCCTGGCCCTGCAAAGAAGCTGCTGACTCTAGCAGCAGCCAAGAGGCTGTTTCCAGAGAGACGGGCTGCTGTTATCAGCTCCCCAGAGATGAGTGTGCAAAATACCTGGCATATCATACTCCTTGGATCATTTGTATTCAATTGTATATCCAAGAGGGAAGGGGCGGGGGGAAAGAGGCTCTTGACTTTTGTCCAGGAAGAGGAGATAAGGTACAAGGAGAGGAAGAGTGATTTTTTACAGCCCCAGCAAATAGCTATTTACTTCCTAATGAAGTGCTAGTGCAAACACTGAATGTAGTCCAATGAGTAAGAAAGGCCACTGGTTACTGAGTTTCAGAGAAATGTTTTCCAGTGCCCTATTAGAAAGATAAGTGCATATTAAAGGAGAAAAGTGGGTTCACACACCACTGCAGTCAGTGTGCTGTAGCTCTGTGTATCTACAGTGCTTGCCCAAAGACTTCAAGCTGTCACAGAACAACCTCATTTCCTCAAAGTGTGGGACACAGAGTGCTCTGGGTTTAAGACCATCATTTAAAAACTGGAGGGTAAAAAACAAAAAAAGGTGAATCTTTGCATTTAAAACATCTGTTTGGGATGTCAGCCCAAAAGCCAATAGGCACTGCCAGGTTTCAAAGTGCACTCACTGTCTGTGGTGAGATGGAAGGATGGAGATGATTCACCTCCCTGATGTTGGTTTCACAGGGACTCCTCCAGCCACAAGGCAGCCCAAGACATGCCAAGAAATGCATTGCTCCCCCAAAAAAGTATCAGTCCCCATACTCCCAAAGCCTGGTCACACCATGATGCATTTCTAAATGCAAAGCCAGAGCCCATGGAAATGAGCTCTGCACCACTGGTGGTGCACAGTGAGCTTACCCAGGACATGTCCCAGCTCCTCTGCACAGCCCCACTGCCAAGACACGTTTAAAAATCTGGTCATGGGTTACACACTCAGAAATCATCTTTTCTCTTCATGGCCCAGAAGCCCAGCTTTCCAGAAAAAAAAGTTTAATGCTTATTTTTAAGCAAAAGAGATTTGCCAGCACAAACTAACAGATAAACAAGCACTTTAGTCAGCAGTCAATGTGACAAACACGATAACCTGGCAGCAGCATTGCACTTCCTTCTCCTCGTCATGCCTGCTCCATAAAGCTTGGGGGACACAAAATGCCTCTGGTGGAAAGATCCCCGTCATGCTGGGTGACTACGGGAGTGACAGCAATCCACAATGCACTAGAACAGACACACTAGGGCACAAAAAGGCAAAATAAAAAGAATCACTGGGCCAGGAGCCAGAACTGTTCAACACAACTACCTGGCAGGTTAGGGATACAAGCTCCCAGTCTCTCTGCATGAACTACACACACAGAGACACAGATAAACACAGAGTTTTCAGATACATCTTACTACATTGCATAACACTGTTTTCTTTATTTTTAAATCCAAAGACACGTTGCAGGAACACTGTTTTTAAAAAAAATACTTCTGGACATGAACAAGTGCTCTGTGTTAGAGATGGGCACACCAAAACTGGGACATGAAAGAGAACCAGACAATCCCCTCTGGGGGTTGTTTTAATATCTTTTAGATAAATTTATGTATGATTAACACAAAGGCACCTGCACACATTTAGAATTCAGGCACACAGAACTCCATAAGGCAGTAATTTAGAAATTCCCCCGCCAAGAAGTTACGTATTATCCCAAGTCCCTCGATTACTTCTGCTGAATAACAGTCACTGAACACTAAGCCTGTGCATTTTTTGAAGACACGGGTTTGCTTTTTCCTGATCCAAATACAGAACAAAAACAGGATCATAATTTACCATAGAAGACAATGAAAATCTTATCATTGTAAATATATGTAGTGAGATAATACAAATCCTGTTCCTTGGTATTTCCCCTCCACCCTCTATTCCTACCACTACTCCTTCCAGCTTTAGGGCCTCTCCCCTGCTTGCATGGAAGATTGACGCCCATCTTAAAGCCATAAATTACTCACAAACAGCTACTGAAAGTAGCAATGACCGTAGGGTAACACTTCCACAAAGCAATAGAGCTTCCTGGCAAGCTGATAAGAGTTTCCTGTTTTGAGTTTTGGGTTGGGTTTTTTTCCCCTCTGATAAAAATTTGACTCTCAAAACATCTCAGAAAGGAAGGACTGACAGATATTTTTTTTTCACCCTCCTCCCCTAAACATGCTGTGTTGTGAAATTTGTTCTCTTTTGCTGAATGTGAAATGGGGACCAGGTTCAAGAAACTCAAGTGTGCCAGCTGGGACAGCAGGTGAGAGAAGCACACAGAGCCTTTCCCCAGCTCAGGATGATGGACCGGCCTTGGAGCCCACCTTTAGTCCTGCCTTGTGCTCTCGCCTCTCAAGTTCTGCATTCTGCACTCTGGTAACACTCTCAGTTTCTATCACAGGCAAAAAGACCCCAAAATCTCCAGGGACACGAGCCCTGTATTCACCCCTCTTACCATGGTGGCATGACCCCTGTCACCTCTGGGCACCTCTGCATGCCTGATGAGAGTGACCAGACGGGCAGCTCGTGCTGCTTATGGCTGCCCTGCCCTGTGTCACATGGGGGACCTCGGACACAGGTTTGCATCTGAAACCCCAAAGTCCCCAGCGAGCTCTCCTGACGCATTGTGTTGGCAGCAGCCCGTGTTTGCAGCAGCCCAGGGGTCCCGATGGCCTCCATGGGAAGCCCACTCCTTTCCTCACCTCAGTGCACCTCCCGGACCGGCTGTTCCCAATTTCTGGGGTCAGACCACAGGTTCAATATCTGGGCCAAACAGACTGTATCAAATAAAGGAATACCTCTCTTTTACCCCTTCCCTGTAGGTGATGTCCTTACTCAGGAGGTCTCTTACCCAAGGGGCTTTGGCAGAGGATTCACTCACATACCCCTCCCAATCCTGACCCAAAGGTGTTCACATGTACCTCTGTTTTCACCGGCCCCACATGCCTCTCTTTTTCAGAGATAAGAGAAAAATCATTGCACAGGCCTGATCCAGCATCAGACATGGATACACTATATCCCCCGGAACCACCACAGCACCACACAAGATTTTAACATTTAATCCCCAAAAATCACCTCCCATTGAAAGAGGAACAGCCGGCAAATTTAGTCCACTCCAGAAAATGAAATAAAAATAACTTTAAATGCTCTATTTGTCCTCTAGTATGCAGCCCCTTCCCCCAGGAAGGCCAAGGACCAGGCCAGAGCCCCCCAGCTTCTCCAGAACAGGAGCAGCCTAGACAGTTTTCACAGGGACTGCGAAGGGGCAAAACAGCAAGGTGATGTTTTACAGGACAAAATCTTCCAAGAATAAGCAAGATAATTTTACATGGTGAAGTTCAAACTACATTGCACCCCGTAGAGGAAGAACAGCCAGGGTTTTTTTCCAAAGCAGACTGGGCACCATTTCACATCATTTCTCCTTTAAGCCAAATTTCATCACTTCATCTTACGGTAAACAGCAGAAGTGAGAAGCACTTACACAACAGAGCAGACATCACAGACCTGCATTTCTGGGGGGCTTTCAAACATTCACTTTCCACTGCATGCAAGCCACATGCAGTCATCCACGCAGGGCTGCCCAGAACAATTTAATTGCTTGCCCACATTAGCTGGCAAGGCTGAGAGGAGCTCTCCACACACACCCACTTCAGCGCACAAGAAAGAAATGAAACTATGCTAGAACATTAAATTCCAAGACATGCAACTGTCCAGGCCAGCCACAAACAGGAGCAGTGGTGAAGGCTGCAACTCTACCATCTCCCAAAACCAAAAACCATCTTCTAAAAATGACACCACAGCTGAGACAACTCAGGCAGCCCCCTCTAGCCCTAGATACTCAAGAGTATCCAAAACCATCATCAAATGCTTTCCTCTCCATTCACCCTCCCTCTCCTTCCCCAATTTCCCTACCTGTTCTCGAGGGACTGTTCCCTCTAGACAACCTGGTTCTCAGCAGCAACCCAACACCACCATTCTCTATCCACCCTTTCAAACCTTCCTGTGATTTCGCTAAGTAGGAGGAGACCAGCTCAGGTGAAGGAAATTCTGCTCTCAAACTCCTGTGCACCTGACAAGCCAAGGCCCTGCTCAGCATCTGCAGGGGTCTGGCTAACTCAGGCTGCTCTGCTCAATGTTTACTGGGATTTGCTCTCCTGATAGAGGTTAGAAATGCCCTCAAATACTTATTACATGCAAACAACCTTTTAAAATATATTTTACGGCTAAAGGCTCAAAGTGAAGCTTTGTTGCAGAAAAAAAACCAGAGAGGAGGTAGAATGAACACGTTTTATATACACATATATAAAATGTCAGTGTGGTCAGCCAAGAGATCTGCACCTCAGGATTCATTTTACGCGGTGACTTTTCTGGATCCAGTTTAATTGCTCTTTGGAAGCCAAGCAAAAAGCCTTTTGGTCCAAGGTCCAACACACGTAAGTCTGAAATGAGCTGCCTGACAGAAATGCTGACTAAGTGCCATCAGGGCCACCTTCACTGTCCCTGTGGGATTTGTCTCAGTGCCACCCTGCCCCACAGAGCTGGTGAAGCTGGTGCAGCTCAGAGGAAAGCCCTGAGCATGGCTTCAGCTGGCAAAGGCCTGAGATGTCAAAGAATATAAGCATGGCTGCAAATGGGCTGCATTTGTTGTACAAATCACAGTGGTAATGAAAACACACAGCCACAGCACTCTTCTGGCAGTCGTTTTTCAGTGTTGGACTGCGGGAAAGGAAGAGGTTTGGGGACTGTGGCTTAGGGCTTGTTTTGTTACTACAGATCCCAGAGAACTTTGTAAGGCAATGCCCAAATCTGGACCAGATGTGCCAGTTCATCCCCTGTGGGGGAGCAGACCCAAAGCTGGAAACTTGGGCAAGACAGACCCTCATGATGCATCAGTACATCTTGTGATAGCACCTGGATGCAGAAATTTTGGTTAGAGAAAGGCCCGGGCTGGACAAAGGCCAGCGAAGCTGACAGGGCAGTCAGAAACTGAAGAATTTGGCTCAGAAATATGCTAAGGAGCCACATGAAGAAGATGCAAAGGAACCTCTTCCTGCTTGCTCAGGGCACAGGCCTTGGCCACAGCACTGATCCAAGGTGATTGATTTAAGCCACACTTACAGAGCTCACTGAGAGGAGAAAAGCCCCACAGCAGAGCAGACCCCACTGAGAGCAGCCAGGGACAGCAGGATCCTTCTTGTTCACCGTCAGATTCTCAATCCAGGGAGCGGCAGGAGCCAGCCATCAGGGGAGAAGCTCCAGGTTTAATTTTAGCCTGCACCCTCAGAGCATATATTTCCCTTTTATTTTTATTCTGAACTTCATGTAAAAATAGGATTTCCTGCTGCCCGATACGGGATTCCTGTTTTTGCAGCAGGTCTGCCTTCTTGGGAAGCCGGTGCCTGTGGGGTTATGGATGGGTGCTTCAAAGCACAGCAGCCCAGCTGAGGGGGTAGGGTGGATAATATTCGGGATTTACATTGTTCCTGCTCGCCTTCAGGGAAAAAAATAAAGCAGCTGTGCCCCCCTCCTTCGATGAATCACCACCAAGTTTAGCATTCCAGAACTCTGTTTTGGAAAATCTCTATTTGCCTGCATATTTTTAGTAGGGGGGTTTGGGTTTGCATCCTTCCCAGGTAGATTTTTGTCACTTTGCCGGGCTCCAGGGAGGCGTATCCTGCTTTGTGAGCCTGGTCATCAACCGGGAGATAAATATAAGCACAGAACAGTCATTCCTCCCACCCTTCCCACTCCCCCATGACACAGCTCCCACATTGCCCAGCACACCCGCCCTCCCCAACAGCCCCTGGAGCTGCAGGGAGGGGCAGCACATGTGGATCTGCCTCGAGGGGCTGCTCCCCACCTCTGCCTGTGCTCTGTCACAATTTCAGGACAGGCTATTTCGAGCCCAAATGCCAATAACTGTCAGTCTCCTGTAATGCAAATGTATCACTCTTCTTAGCTGTGTCTGTCCTGGGGGGCTACTCACACACCAAAATCTTATTCCAAAGCCACCAGGGTCACTAGCACCATTTATGAAAGGAAGAGCACTGGCAAGGGCTGTGCTGCCCACCAGCTCTTATTTTCTCCTTGCCTGCTTTTCTCCGTGACCAGAGAAAAAGTCCTCAAGTGCTAAAAGGATTTGTGCCAAGAGGAACATGAAAAGGAATTAATGCACTTGCCTGGTGCTGAGCAGAAGTTTCCCTCAACCCCCAGCAAGCCATTCCTGTTGGCAAGCGAGCAAAAGGGAGTGAGAGTTTCCCTTGAAAAAAGGAAAAGTGCATATTTTTCCTTTTAAGAATAAATCTTGATTCTCTCAGTGGGGCTGTGGATGTCAAAAATGTGGCTCCCAGCACTGAAAGCAGCTCTGGCTGCAGCCCATCCCCAAGACACCTTTTAACGTTGCAGGGAGCCGTCAGAGAGGCACAGGCCAGAGAGGCCTCCCTCCTCCTCCTCACACGGGTTTGGATCCAGCAGGGCTGTTCCCAGGGACTTGACCTCACCATGTGAAAAGACTCAGAAAAGCAGTCTGGGCAAGGACAGCCCAGTTAAGAAATGTCCCTTTAAGTCAGCCTGAGGAATACCAGTGCTGCTATTGCCCAGGGCAGGGAGCAAGGGCTGTCTTTGCTGGGGAAACTCGAGTCTTCAGAATGGAAGGATGTGTTCTGCAACCACAGGAAGCTTCATGCTGACTCCTCCATGAAACAGGGAAAGTGCAACCACAGGTCTGACCCACACATGGACATCTCAGCCCAGCTCCCAGGCTCATTGCCACAGAGCCTGCAGCACTTTGGTGTGCACAGAGGGCTTAGTTGGCTTTCTAAAAACCATTTTTCCTGGTACAAAAGTTGAAATATTTGACTTATATATGAGACCAAGGGGATGGATATGTTGAACTACCAGAGAGCTGCCACTGCATCACTTTTATTAACCAATTGAAAAGGGAAATGTAAGCCTTCTAACAAGGCATTAACAGCTGTTTCTCTTGTGGCAGTGCACTACAGCCTGTGAGCTTCCAGCCCAGCACCCTACAACACAGTGATCGGAGGCAGGACTGAGCCTGCCAGGGACGGAGCTCTCTGAATTTATACCAGGGGTATTTTTAGAGGCAGCTGGCACTGGCAGCTCTCCAGGGGCACCAGCATGGTCTTCTGCAAAGGAGCTGCTGGAGAAGCAGTAAGAGAGTGGGAATGTGCTGGAGCAACACCAAACCACCAGTCAAGACTCCAAAAAAGCCTCAGGAGTACCCAAGAGCCAGGTCTCAGGGGGATTTCAGTTCTCTGCTCCAGTTAAACCCCACAGCCTGGGGCACCACTCCCACACTGATCCCAGCACTCAGCAGCTGGTGAAAGTATTATTGAATCATCTATGTTGAAAAAGACTTCTAGGATCATCGAGTCCTACAATTAATCTGCCACTGCCACGGCCACCACTAAGCCACGTCCCTAAGGGTCACATCTACACAGCATGGATTCTACAGCACCTTCCCTTCCTCTTCGCTGCTGGCTTGCCCTCCCTCAGAGGATGAAGCAAGTGGTAGATGCCTGCCTGAGGGTGTTTTTCCCCAGGGAGTCACCTTTCCATCATTCTTCTTTTTCTCCTTCTTCGTCTTCACCAAGAGAATGAGCTGAGGATGCTCACCCAGGACGAAACAACCAGATGGGGTCACAAGCTCCCAAAGGCAAAACCTGCTGCAAGGTCTTAGGTAACAGTTAGCAATGGTGCACCTGAAATCTGTTTCCAAAGAGCTCCCCAAATGCAATTTGTTCCAACACCCTGCATTCAGAGGAAATAGGTGTAGGGTAAGATGAAGGTTTGTAGAGTCAGAGGGTTGCAGGAGTGAAAGAGCTGTTCACCCCTCCTGAGTCTTTCCTTCAGGTACAGAGATCGCTGGTCCTCCATTTCATGGCTTTCCTGGCCTGTCAGCTCAGAGTTTCATTGCCTGCTTTTGAATTCAGCACTCAGGGCAGGTGGAGCAGCAGAGCATGACTTTTAACAGCTGCTGCATTTTAAGCCCTGGATTAGGACGTGGAGATGAAATCCTTTGGGCTTTTTCAGACCAAAACTGCCTCAACTCCCAGATCTGCTGCTTCTTTAATTGTGGCCGTGTGTGAAACAGTGGTGATTTTCTCGTTTGCAATTTTTTTCTTCTCAAGTGGTTTTTCAGTGTTTCCAGGCCTTTTCATTCATACCATCATGTTTTTGCTCTGCAGAAACGTGGTTCTGCAGGTGACAAGAAGCTGCTTTCCTTGTCTCCAGCCTGTTTGGAAATATTTAAATCAAATGAACCTCAGCATGTATGGGGAGACAAACATCAGAGAGGAGAGGCTGGGGACTGGTTATTTCCACAGAACGAAAATAGATGCAGAAATGCCCAATTTACAGACAGGCAAGATTTACTAATAGAGTAAAATAATGGGAGGAGGAGGTAATTTTTGGCTGCATTTGGCAATTTTGAATGAAGGAGGAAAGCCACTTCCCCTCTTACTTCTTCCAAAAGCTCTGGGGAAAAAAAATAGGAAGAGAAGTTTCTCTTTTCTTCACTTTCAGGTAAAAATAACCCTGATAAAATTAAAAAACCACTTCTGACCAATTTTGACATCAAGAAAGGGGATGTTGGACCCAGCTGGAGTTACAGACTGCAGTGGAGCTGCGAGTTCCTGGTGCTTTCTCACAGCACCTGCCCCAGGGTGAAGCCAGCAGAGCCACCCCAGGAGCTGCCAAGGCTCTGTGAGCCAAGAAAACTCCTCTTCCCTGACCTGTTGCGGGGCCATGGTGCCTCGAGTTCACTTGTTCTTCCCGCTGCCTGACCTTTCCCTATGGGACAAGCAGGTGGTGCTTTCTGCAAGCGAGTGATTTAACAAATAAATTTTTTAAAAAAGGAAGAAAACTGTTTTGGGGTAGTTTTCGGAACCTTCATGTTGTGACTTGCCACGATGGGCTGCCCAGCTCCCGTGAAAACACCTCAGGTATGAGTTTGGTTTGCAGGAGGGAGTTGGAACGGAGGAGATGAAGGCAGAGCATCCCTCAGCTCCGTGCAGCTGGACAATGGCAGGAGGCTCCAAAACCCACAAGACCCGGCCTCAGGACAAGGGGGACACTGTATGTGGCGTAGCCCAAATGAATCCTGCGCTCACTTGTGCTCAGACAAGGCTCGTGTTGAGGCAGGGAGCTGTGCCAGTCCCAGGATGGGGCTGGACACTGATCCTCACTGGCTCAGCCCCGGAGTTGCTGCCAGTCCTGTTTGCAGCTGCTAAATCCCATTTGTTGCAGGGAGGTGTGAGGGAGCCAGAACAGATGGGGACACACAGGCACGGCCAGCTGGGTATCCCTGGGGGGGTCAGGCACCAGATGCCCTGGTTAGGGATGGTGGGAGCTGAGCAGAGCCAGCCCAAAGCCCTGCAGCCAAACCCCGGTGCCTCCCGTCTATCCCCCATGCAGTGCCATGCCAGGAAGGGCTGAGCTTCAGGGAAAAACACACGAAAGCAGAATTTCAGTTTGTGGTTCACATCCCACTGACTCCAAAAACAACTTGTTGGATGGGAAGTCTGATGAGGCTACCTCCCAGTGCCCACAGCCCCATGGCCCCAGGGGAGAGAAGGAGGCAGCAACGTGGGGCTGGCACTGGGGACCAAGCTCTGCCCTTCCTGCGCATCTGGTCCCAACCTAATGCCACCAACAGACAAAAACCAGGCATTTGTGCCTCTGCCGTGCCCTCCCCATCTGGACCACAGTGCCAAGGCCGTCCCACACATCCCAGAAGTGGCATCAAGAGGCTTCTGGCAGCCACGCCAGGAGTCCATTTGTCTCACACCATCTCTCCCCAGGAGAAGTAGTAGATGTGTCATTTTCCTTTCACAGGACACGAGCGGCCTTATCCAAATATAAACAACCTGGGAGTATTTGCCGGCTTATTGTCTGGACAAGAAAGTAAAACAAACAGACCTTAAACCCTTTTCCCCCTGCCACTTCTGGTACAGAGTCAGGGCCGCAGGCTCCGGAGTTCCCGAAAACATCGCTCATCAGAAATAGCATCCTACTAAACCAGGTGTGGAGGCAGCCCCTGCGAGCCATGCTGCCACCACCCCCTCCTCCACAAGCCTCTGAAAAACCAGTCAAGAGGTCTCTGAATATTTAAAGAGTTGCTGTATGAATAATGCAAACAACCAGCAACCAAGAAAACGGCCTGCAGTGCCGTGGGCCAGCGCTCCCTTGGGAGAGGCCAGGAACTGTGGGCAGACGTCTGCGTGCACCCTCAGACAAGTTCAGCTTTCGGGAGCATCGGCAAAAGCCAGTCCCTGGGTCAAGATCTGCCTGAAAATCCATCTCCCCATGTCCAGCAACAGATATGTGTGAGAGCTTTCCTCACCTGACCAGGCAGGCAGCGGCACAAAAAAATTACAGAAAAAGGGGAAAATGCTGCTGTAGACAAAGCAAAAGTGCTTCTCCTCCCGAAAACAGGGTAGGCACAGGGTGTGAAGCCTGGGGAAGCCGTTTTGCAGTGAGAGAGTTGAGGTTCAGGAAAAGAGGACCCACAGGGGACACAAATCCAAATCCCATGAGATCCCCTTTTCCTTTGCCCATCTCCTCCCAGCCCACACCTCCCCTTCCCATCAGGGAATGCAGCAGGAGATCAAAGTCTGGTTCCAATGAGTGTTGTTTTACAACAGAGGTTTTCTTCCCACCATCCTGTTTTTCACCACCAGCAGCTCTTTTTCAGGAGATTTTGAGATGTTTCAGATCCCAATCTCCTCTGTGCTGTCCCCAGCAATGCTGCTCTGGCCACCCAAGTAAAAACTCTCCCACCTCTGTGACACTGGGGGCCAAGCACAGGCTTTTCCCCCATGTTGTGGGGGTCGAGA
The DNA here is from genome assembly GCA_013397975.1 of Machaerirhynchus nigripectus. NCBI lineage: Eukaryota > Metazoa > Chordata > Aves > Passeriformes > Dicruridae > Machaerirhynchus > Machaerirhynchus nigripectus. The sequence goes on along the minus strand of VZRQ01007680.1, from coordinate 724,670 downwards.
AGTGGCTCCTGAGGGCTCTTTCAGGATCCCCCTCTTACTCAGGCCCCAAAGGGAAGAACAGTTCAAAGAGCAGAAGTGTCTGCATGAAATAAAATTCACATTAAAAAATAAATGAGAAAGAAAAGGTGAAGGACTAAATTGTCCAAATTACCACACACGCATGGGCTTTGCCTGGTTTGTCTGGGAGCACTTTGGGTTTCTCTGATGCAGCGCTGAAGAGAGAGGAAGGCCAGGAGGAGCTTGGGACGTGAAGCAGGACTGGGATCTGGTTGGAGAAACACTCAGTGGTAAAAGGTCCTGTGTTGTTCAGGGGGCACCACAAAGCTCCATGAGCAGATGCTGGGATAGAGGTGATGGCTGCTGGTCCCACGGCAGGTGATGGGATGGAGGCCACTAGGATGGACGGCTGCCAGTCCCACAGCAGGTGATGGGANAGGTGATGGGATGGATGGCTGCCAGTCCCACGGCTGGTGATGGGATGGAGGTGATGGGATAGATGGCTGCTGGTCCCATGGCAGGTGATGGGGTTGAGGCGATGGGAGGGATGGCGGCCTGTCCCACGGCAGGTGACGGGAGGGAGGTGATGGGATGGATGGATGGATGGCTGCCAGTCCCATGGCAGGTGACGGGAGGGAGGTGATGGGATGGATGGCTGCCGGTCCCACGGCAGGGGATGGGATGGAGGTGATGGGAGGGATGGATGGCTGCCGGTCCCACAGCAGGTGAAGGGATGGAGGC